>SJYT01039747.1:439080-472951 GCA_006410635.1 Cephalophus harveyi
GGGGCGGGGGGGGGGGGGGAGAGGGGGGGGGGGGGGGGGGGAGAGAGCCAGAGAAGACAGGAGGGGACCGGGGAGTGGAGGAGGGCAGCCACTGGGGGTCCTAGCTCCAGCACCTTCTACCCAAACACGGGATTCTGGAGTTAAACCTT
Source organism: Cephalophus harveyi (assembly GCA_006410635.1). Taxonomy (NCBI): domain Eukaryota; kingdom Metazoa; phylum Chordata; class Mammalia; order Artiodactyla; family Bovidae; genus Cephalophus; species Cephalophus harveyi. Next base: position 439,230 of record SJYT01039747.1, read on the forward strand.
GCAACTGAGGAGCCAGCCCGAGGCTTTGTGAGAAACACCCGTGTAACTTTTTATTTTGAATAATAACCCACGAATATGATTTCTCCTCTATGCCTTGTGCAAACCCTCCTGTCCATCTTCTAAACACTTTTTCTTTAGGGACGGTGCTGCCCCTTATCTCGCTGCTCATCTGGGGGCAAAGGTGTTCCTTTATTCACAAATGGCACTTCTTCCCGTGTCAGGTGTGCAAGAGCCCAAAGAGACTCCCGGAAGGGTGCACATTTGCTTTCATCTCAGCTCCTCTCTGGCCGAAGAGCACAGTTTATCCCAGCTTGACACTTTATGAGCTCACAATCTGTTTTATTATTAGAATAATTGTAATGCACATTTTGAAAAAAATTAAAAGGGAGAAATATAGACCCCTACAGAGGCTGGTGTGTGCAGTTTAGATTTGACTGCAACCAGCCACTTTTGAGTTAAACAGAAGAGGAAGGTGTAGATTATTTATGGAAATTGGCTCTGAGAAAACTCAGCTGGATTTCCTAAAAGGGCGTAAGTTTGTGACTTCAGAGGGAAACATCCGCCTTTACTTTTCCAAAAATACTTTTCTTTGCATCAGACTGGGCCCTGAGACTCGTAGCTTCCATCAGGTGGCAGTGTAATCCTTTGTGTCACAGTCTGGCTAGGTTTAGAAAATGTATCTCTACAAACAGTTTTATAGACACTGTAAAAAAAGCCTTTTTTAAAAAAAGAAGCTCTCGGAAGGCACCCACCCCCCACTCCAAAGCAGCCGTGTGCATTTGGATATATCTGCTTCTAATCTGTGTTACTACACACACAGGCACACACTGTTTCATTGTGCTTCACAGATACCCCATTCTGTAACACATTAAAGGTTTGGGGGAGCCCTGCATTGAGCATCAGCTCCTTTGGTGTCCCATTTTGGTACTTCTCACAATATTTCAAATGTCTTCATCACCATTTGTTATGATGACCTATGATCAGTGATCTTTGATGTTACTACTGCTACTTGCTGAAGGCTCAGGTGATGGTTAGCATTTTTCTGGAATTGGTGGGGAGGGCGCTTCCCTGGTGGTTCAGAGGGTAAAGAATCTGCCTGCAATGCAGGAGACCCAGGTTTGATCTCTGGGTTGGGAAGATCCCCTGGAGAAGGGAATGGCAACCCACTCCAGTATTCTTGCCTGGAGAATCCCATGGACAGAGCAGCCTGGTGGACTGCAGTCCATGAGGTCACAAAGAGTCAGACATACCTGAGTGACTCACTCTTTCACTGAAAATTAACCTATGTACACTTAATAGACCCCAGTATAGTGTAAAAATAACTTTTATAGGTACTGGGAGCCAAGAAATTTGTGTGACTCGGTTTTATTGTGATATCCACTTTATTGCAGTGGTTCTAGAACCAACCTTTCTCCTGTCTCTGAACTTGACTCCTCCCAGTACCTCCCGTAAGTGGAACCAAACAGTGTCTGCCCTGTGTGACTGGCTAAGGTCACTGAGCACGGTGTCCTCAAGGTTCATCACTGTTGTAACACGCCTCAGAGTTTCTCTCCTTTTTAAGGCTGAATCGTGTCTGCTCTCTGCACAGACCGCATTTTGTTCATGTGTCAGTGGACACTTGGGATGTTTCCACTTTTGGTGATTGTGGACCACGCTGCTGTGAATGTGGGTATAGAAATATCTGGGAGAGCCTCTGCTCTTGCCTCTTTTGTGTACACCTGGAAGTGGGGTTGCAGAGCAGAGGCTTATTCCATGTTTGCTTCACCAGTCAACACATGGTTTCATGCACAGCGTGATCTTGTTTTTTACAGCAGCCCCGAAAGGCAAGCATTCATCTCTTTTCTGGCCCCAAAAGGGGATTTGCCCAAAGCAAAACAGTCAACTGGAGTGTCTGCCCAAAGGGACTTGGTTAACGGAGGTTTCCTGACCTGGGATATGGCTCTCTCCTTGATTGCTCACCAGTAAGAGCTGCCCCGACCTGCCACATCCCTTCAAGGCTGTGTCCTTCTATTGTGGGTGGCTGGTCTTCTCCCGGCTCCCACCCTGACCCGTCCTGACCCTTCTGTCCAAGCCTGACCACTGAGCAGAGCAGAGGCTGTGTCCGTGGCTGCGGTGACAAAAGCCTCTCCCTCTTTCCGTTCACCCCCGTCACCCAAGCTATGAGGATCTGGTGGCTCCTGCTTGCTTCTGGAGTCTGCATGGGGACGGTGAGCTCACAGGACACCTGCAGGCAGGGACACCCTGGCGTCCCTGGGAACCCCGGTCACAATGGACTGCCTGGGAGAGATGGACGAGATGGAGCAAAGGGTGACAAGGGGGACGCAGGTACCCACCAGCTGCACCTTCAGCTACCCTCTGCTCCTTCCCACTTCCTCTCGCCTCCTCCATTCATTCATCGCCTGTGTGCTCAGCGCCTACCCGCTCGCCCCTCTCTATCCATCCATACATACCTCTCTCCATCACCTAGAAGACACCGACAGAGAGCCTGCCCCGGCCAGACCCAGGCTGGGTGTGGGGTACAGGGCAGCACAAGCCATCAGGACCCTGTCCTCGTGGGCCTTCCCGCTGGGTGGGGCTGCATGTCTGCCCGCCAGCATCTCCAGTACTGCGGGGCCGTTTTCAGGAGCAAGTGACGTCATGGATCTTTCTGCCTCGGGTGGCAGGTATGAGGGGTCTTTGGCACCAGAGCCTGGAGAGATCTGATGGCTGGGTCTCTGGCAGGGAGTACCCAGCGTGGTGCTAGCCTCATGGCCTCTTGTCCCAGTGGTCTGCACAGCACGTTGACCACCACTCTAAGGCACTGGAGAGGTCCTTCCAGAACCCGCTCTTCCGTTCCCAGTAGTGTGGTGTGAGCATGGTCCTCTGTGCTTTCATAAGAGGCTAGTAGACCTTCCAGTCCACTCCCCACGGAGTGATGGAAGAGGGGCACAGGTGAGAAAGCCCCTCGCCCCCACCCAAGTCCCTGCCACGTGAGAAGCACACGACTGTAAGGCCTGGAGAACTGCACTCTGAAAAGGACATTTAGGGACAGCCTCTAGTGGACTGACAAAGTTTATTATCCAATTGTGTAGTTTTATAATTTTCAGGGAATAGAGCATAAGACAGACTTACACGTAGCCATTTCAGATAAACATCAAAGCATTTAAGCATAAAATATAGTTCCCACTGCCCAAGCCATAACAGAGCTTTGGCAAAACTCTAAAGGAAGTCTTATCATGAAACAACAGTCCTTGCTCTCAGAAACAGGTAGTCAGAAGGAAGCCTTCGAACGCCTCAAGGCCGGGCGTATAACCCTTCGCTATCAGTTCCCAGCCTCAGGCACTCGGTGAACACTCATAACCCTTTGTTATGCTTGTTCCAGCTTCCAACCTTCGTCATGAGTGGAGCAAATACATTTTCAGTATTTGCTCAAAGCCTTCCAGCTCCTCCACACACGACCGTCATCGTCAGCTGCGTGCCTGGGAAGCCCACCCGTCTACTTCCAGCCTGCTGCTCTGCCCACTCACCATCCTTGCTGCTTGCCCCAAATGCCCTCGCTCACCACCGCCCCCCCTCCCCGCCCGCCATGTGTCCTGTGTGAGGGGGTCGGGCTGGGGCTCCCTGGGACCCTCTATCGCTGACCCACACTCAGGAACCTGGAGCTGGAATTTGAACTCCTGCCTGTTTTCTCACTTTTCACCAGGAGAACCAGGACATCCCGGTGGCCCTGGGAAGGATGGGATGACCGGGGAGAAAGGAGAACCAGGTCAGACACGGCTTCCCACTTGGCCACCCTTGTCCCAAGCAGTCAGTGATGTGGCAAGAAGTGTTAAGTGCTAACCAAGGACAAGTCCCTTACGGGGCTCTGAGAGTGACCCACGGGAAAGGCCACACAGTTCTCTCCAGAAGCTCACAGTTCAGTGCAGGGATGGGCAGACTTTCTGTAAAGGGCCACAGCGTCCCAGTCATGACCGCTCAGCTCTTCCGTCGTAGGCGAAAGCAGAGAAGAGGCCTCAGCACACAGGGCTTTGTCCCGTGAAACTTGAATTGTACATGATTGTCACAAATCTCGGAACATGACTGGTGACCTCTTTTAAAAACGCCCAGCATTCATAGTTTGCGGGCTGTTCAAAAACAGTCTGGAGGGTGGAAGTGGCCCTTGGTCTGTGGTTTGCTGAAGCCTGATTCCGCGCTAGGGCCTGAGGAGGACGCAGATTCTGACTCGGTGGCCCTGGAGGTGGGAGGGTGCTGATCACAGCGTCCTTGCCACACTAGGTGGTTCCAGTGCCTTCCATGTGCTAACTCAACAGCCTATACAGAAGGCAGTTTATTATCCCAGGTTACAGGTGAGGAAGCGGGTGCAGGTGGGCGTCGGCTTGTGTGGAGGTGGTGGAGGCCGGCTAGGTCCTGGCGTCTGACTCCAGAGCTGTGCTCGCACCGCTGCTGCCCAGTCTGGCTCGGGTGCGGGAAGAGGGCGCGGCCAGGCTGGGGGCAGGGACGGGGGAACCAGGACAGCGCGATGCACCCGGCAGAGCAGAGCTCGAGTGAGGAGCTTCTCGGGTGTCAGGTCATCAGAGCTGCGAGTCACCTCTGCTGGCAGCCTGGTGAACCTGCTGTCTGCGTTCTTCCCGCTTCCAAAGGAGTTCCCTGGGGGATGGGCAGAAAGCTGTCATTTCTTTTTTGGGCTGGCCACGTCCTGGGGCATGTGGGATCTTGGTTCTCCCGACCAGGGGGACCAGGAATTGAACCCTTGCCCCCTGCAGTGGAAGTGGGGAGTCTTAACCACTGGACCGCCAGGGAAGACCCCCAAAGAAGACCCCCAAAGAAGCAAATGGCAACCCACTCCAGGATTCCTGCCTGGAGAATCCCATGGACGGAGGAGCCTGATAGGCTATAGTCCATGGGGTTGCAGAGAGTTGGACACGACTGAGCAACTTAACTAACTAACTAACTAAAGAAGACCCCCAAAGAAGACCTGTCATTTTAACATGAGCTCCAACGCTGATTTAGTCGATATTACCTGAGTTAGTGTTCTGGGCGCACTTGAACGTGTGCGTGCATGTGCGCACATGTGTGTGTGTATCTGCACAATTGAGGAGTAAGTTAACTTTCGCACCCTGACCTCATACTAAGCTGGGTGCTGCTTTACTTCATTCGTGTTCTCAGTAATGTCTTCACAAGTCAGAGCTTCACGAATCATCTCTTCCTCTGTTCTTTCTCTTCCTTCTCAGGGGCAAATGGACATGTGGAAGCGAAGGGCGTCAAAGGTGACCAGGGCTCGAGAGGACCCCCAGGGAAGCACGGGCCAAAGGGACTCGTGGGCCCCCCGGGGGAGAAAGGCCTCACGGGAGAGATGGGCCCCCAGGGGCAGAAGGGGGAGAAGGGCGACGTGGGGCCTGTGGGGCCAGAAGGGCCCGAGGGCAGCACCGGACCTTCAGGCCCAACTGGACTGCTCGGGCCCACGGGCCCCATCGGAAAGCCGGGTCCCAAGGGAGACGCTGGCCCCCTGGGGCCCCAGGGCGAGCCTGGAGTCCGCGGCCCGAGAGGCTGGAAAGGGGAGCGAGGAGAAAAGGGGAAAATCGGCGAGACACCTGCCTTGCCCAAAAGCGCCTTCACGGTGGGGCTCACGGTGCTGAGCAAGTTCCCTCCATCAGACACTCCCATCAAGTTCGACAGGATCCTGTACAACGAGTTTGGCCACTACGACGTGGCCACGGGCAAGTTCACCTGCCACGTGGCTGGCGTCTATTACTTCACCTACCACATCACCGTCTTCTCCAGGAACATCCAGGTGTCTCTGGTCAAAAACGGGGCCAAAGTCCTGCACACCAAGGACGGTTACACAGGCTCCGAGGACCAGGCCTCGGGCGGCATCGTCCTGCCCCTGAAGCTTGGGGACGAGGTGTGGCTGCAGGTGACCGGAGGGGAGAGGTTCAATGGCTTGTTCGCTGATGAGGACGACGACACGACATTCACGGGCTTCCTGCTGTTCAGCAGCTCCTGACGGGTGTGGGGAGGGCAATCTTCCCCCATCCACCGGGGTAGGGGGGGAAGATGTTATCTGATGATTTTACACTATTAACTATATCATCACTGTCATAAGCATAGAAAGGTAAAAAGAGGAAAGTGAAGTCGTTCAGTCGTGTCCTACTCTTAGCGACCACATGGACTGCAGCCTACCAGGTTCCTCCATCCATGGGATTTTCCAGGCAAGAGTACTGGAGTGGGGTGCCATTGCCTTCTCCAGAAAGAGGAAAGTTCTCCCTAAAATGATTCTACAAAACTCAGCATCACTCCAAGAGTAAATCTAAAAATACCTGCCATGTTTATTACAGCTTATTTAATATTTTTCCTCATTCCCACGGTCCGGAGAATCCTCTGCTTGCGTGTTCCTTGTGGGAAGTGTTTTGATATCATTTTAGTGCTCAAAGGAGCCACAAGACTCCTTCAAGATTCAGGTGTGAATCACCCTGGGGCAAAATTCTTCTCACCTGTGAACTTGAGAAAGCAGATAAGGAGTTATCTTATACAGCAGTGGGCAGGGCCCTGGACAGTGGGTCCCATCCACCAGGGAGAAACAGGAAAGACAAGAAGGGTCCCGGGACCCAGCCAAGCCAAACCCAGCAAGGCAAATTCCATTAGAGTTTCTTCACTGTTTATTTTCTAAAATCTTTGAAAGAAAGAAGCAGAAGGAAAAGTTACTGAACAGGGAGACCAGGCAGAGAGTTGGAAGTGGAGGGTGGTGATGTATATTCTAGTTAGTGCATGATGGGTAAAAGGGAAACCAGCCCTCCAGGCCATAATGGACATTTCCTGTTCAGACAGGTACTGTCCACTTCCCTTCCTGCTGGTAAACGTATCCTGATATCTATGCTCAGGCCCCTCTTTCCAGCAGTGTAGATGCTGGCATCTGGAGTGCACACGGGGTACAGGCCTGGCAGCTCAGAACATTGTCTTCCTCGGTCCATGATGGACCAACCCAAGATGGCGCTCAACCCAGCTAGAGCCAACGAGACTCAATCTGCCACACCAAAAGACTTGTGGAAAAACAGAAGAGGTCTCTTCCAGCTGAAGCCTGAGCTTTAGGTGGCAGCTGTCTTCTAATGTTTAGAGCCTGGGAACAAAGCCAGAGCTGGAGGTAACCCCGTCCTGACGACAAGGTTTAGGCCTGTAAGCCCAGCTGTCCTGAAAGCAGAGGTACCCCCTTATGGTCTCAGTATGTGAGTTAAGAAACTCTGTTTGCTTAAACCAATTTGAGGCAGGTTGTGTTACTACTCAGAGAAGGCGATGGCATGCCACTCCAGTACTCTTGCCTGGAAACTCCCATGGACGGAGGAGCTTGGTAGGCTGCGGTCCGTGGGGTCGCGAAGAGTCGGACACGACTGAGCGACTTCCCTTTCACTTTTCACTTTCATGTTTTGGAGAAGGAAATGGCAACCCACTCCAGTGTTCTTGCCTGGAGAATCCCAGGGACGGCGGAGCCTGGTGGGCTGCTGTCTATGGGGTCACACAGAGTCGGACACGACTGAAGTGACTTAGCAGCAGCAGCAGTGTTATTACTGCTGTTGTCTGAAAGAATCTCAAGTGGTCTCTGGTCCAAGGAGAGGGGGCGGCAGGATTATAGTGGAAACAACCCAAGACCAAGAATCAAGGTGTTGTTTCAGCCACAACAAAGGAGTTGGACTTGGGTGAGTTTTCAACCCTTTTGTTATCCTGTCTCTGATCATGCAATAGTGGTTGAACTGAATAATTGTGCATGGTCCCAGTACCCTTCTAAAAGGTTTAAATATACCTACATTAAATCCAGGCATTTAATGCTATTAGATGAGAGCAACTAATAAGCAAGAGATGGGCTTCCCAGGTGGCATCAATGGTAAAGAACCCGCCTGTCAATGCAAGAGACATAAGAGATGCGAGTTTGATCCCTGGCTCGGGAGGATCCCCTGGAGGGGGTCATGGCAACCCACTCCAGTATTCTTGCCTGGAGAATCCCATGCATGGAGGAGCCTAGTGGGCTACAGTCCATGGGGTCGCAGAGTCAGACAAGACTGAAACAACTTAGCACACACAACAAGCAGGAGGGCGTAAGCCTGGTGCATATTTGAGCAACAGCACCTTCCAAACCGCAGCCTGGGGCATCGTCAGTTCTCTTGAGGGACTTACAGCCACTCCCGCCACACGCCAACCAAGCCAGTATGGTTGTGACAGTGTCTTCATTCCTTAGGAAAATGGGAATTTTCTGAATTATCATTACAAGCAGGCAGCACTGTTATAGATGAATTATTGAAAAATTACTTGGTGGTTTTGGAAAACTTTGGAAGTATATAGAAATCATTTCCATTTTGTTGTTATAACCCCATGGACTACATCGCACCAGGCTTCCTTGTCCTTCATTATCTCCCAGAGTTTGCTCAGATTCACGTCCATTAAGTTGATGATGCTGTCCAACCATGTCATCCTGTCATCCACTTCTAATCCTGCCCTCAGTCTTTCCCAGCATCAGGGTCTTTTCCAATGAGTCAGCTCTTCGAATCAGGTGGCCAAAGTATTGGGACTTCAGCTGTGGATCTTAGTTTTTACAAGTCTAACTATGCCAGGTTCTCTGAGACACAACACACTTTGTAAATGGAGCACAAGTCATCATCCTCTGAGGGTGTTTGCAGGCTTCAGTGGTTGTATTTAAAATGTTTCGTTACCTTTGTATAAAAACCATCTGGACTCAAAAAAGGTTCTCAAACTTGAAACTCCTTTTAAAAATTATGATAAAATAAGTACTTTTGTCAAAATATAAATTTTTTTACATGACACATTTGACATGTGTGTAAGGACCTGCCATGCAGACCTGAGATGTGGCCGCCCCAAGGACCAACCAGTCACAGATAGCGTAGTCTTAATCACCATGGAGTAAGGACTTTCAGTTCAGTCACTCAGTCGTGTCGGACTCTTTGCAACCTCATGAACTGCAGCACACCAGGCCTCCTTGTCCATCACCAACTTCTGGAGTCCACCCAAACCCATGTCCATCGAGTCGGTGATGCCATCCAACCATCTCATCCTCTGTTGTCCCCTTCTCCTCCTGCCTTCAATCTTTCCCAGCATCAGGGTCTTTTCATACGAGTCAGCTCTTCGCATCAGGTGGCCAAAGTATTGGAGTTTCAGCTTCAACATCAGTCCTTTCAATGAACACCCAGGACTGATCTCCTTTAGGATGGACTGGTTGGATCTCCTTGCAGTCCAAGGGACTCTCAAGAGTCTTCTCCAACACCACAGTTCAAAAGCATCAATTCTTCGGTGTTCAGCTTTCTTCACAGTCCAACTCTCACATCCATACATGACCACTGGAAAAACCATAGCCTTGACTAGACGGACCTTTGTTGGCAAAGTAATGTCTCTGCTTTTTAATATGCTATCTAGGTTGGTCATAACTTTTCTTCCAAGAAGTAAGCGTCTTTTAATTTCNCAACTCTCACATCCATACATGACCACTGGAAAAACCATAGCCTTGACTAGACGGACCTTTGTTGGCAAAGTAATGTCTCTGCTTTTGAATATGCTATCTAGGTTGGTCATAACTTTTCTTCCAAGGAGTAAGCGTCTTTTAATTTCATGGCTGCAATCACCATCTGCAGTGATTTTGGAGCCCAAAAAAAAAAAGTCTGACACTGTTTCCACTGTTTCCCCACCTATTTCCCATGAAGTGATGGGACCAGATCCCATGATCTTCGTTTTCTGAGTGTTGAGCTTTAAGTTAGCTTTTTCACTCTCCACTTTCACTTTCATCAAGAGGCTTTTTAGCTCCTCTTCACTTTCTGCCATAAAGGTGGTGTCATCTATATATCTGAGGTTATTGATACTTCTCCTGGCAATCTTGATTCCAGCTTACCAGTAATCAAATAATTGTACCAATACAATATTGTAAAGTAAAACAATAAATTTTAAAAATTAAAAAAACAAGAAACAACTGTGAAAGGAAAACACCATAAAGTTAAATCTTGCAATAGACTCTGCATAGATTGTGAAACTTGAATCCATTTGGCACACAAGCCTCCACATTCTTTCCTTGGATTCAGCAGCTTCCTCTGTCACTGCCATTTGCTGTCTTTTTACCTGGTTGAAGAGACAGTGCTAATTACACCACCATTTGCTTTGGTCTCCGGAAATAGCGAGTCAGGAGATTATCACATTGTACTGCAATTATTTGCTTGAATGTGTCTATCCAAATTAGTTGGGAACTCTGAAAACAAGAGCAGTATTCTTATTTATGTTCATATCTCTTAGTTCCTGATACTTTAGAGGCAAATTATGGTTGAATGAATGCTTGCTTGTTCATAGAATAAATAAGGGATACAAATGCTCACTATTTAACGAAAGGAAATGGAAATGCACAAAGATGGTGATAAGAATAAAATCTGAATTGTCATGATTTAATGGAAATAAAGTCTTTCAAAGTGTAGGACTGATGTTTGGGGTTAGATGGCTGATAGGCAAAGTGAAAATAGAATCATTTCAACAAGGAAATAGAGCACTAAATTAAGATGTTCGATGAAAGTTCATTTATTCAATAAATACTTGCTGAATACCTATTATGTGTAAGACATGGTTCTCACTCACAAATTAGAGCAACAAAAAATGTTTATGTGGTTCCTAATCTCATGGAGAGAGGTTATTATCAAATAAGTATTGAAAAGTAGGGAAAGTTTCTGATTCAAGACAATGAACTTGAGTACAGTGTATATCTGGGTCTTCTTGTTTCCAAGACTTCTTGGTAATAGCAATAGAGAAGTATAAGAAGGAATAACAAAAATATTAAAGTGAGTTTCGAAGGACAGGAAGCAGAGTAGGAGCTGAATGACCTTTTCAGGACACTTTTCCCCCAAAGAGTGTAGACAGGAATAGCAGACAAAGGGAAGTGAGATGGGGGCCTGAAAACAGGGATAAATTAAAGGTCTGTAATCGGGTCAGCCCAGGCACCCCAGGCCCAGAGCACAATGTCAGGAAATTAATGTTAACCTTGGGGAGCCTGACAGGCTACAGTCCATGGTGTCACAAAGAGTTGGACATGATTGAATGACTAACACTTTACATTAGGACAAAAATCACGAAGCTTTTGTCTAAATAAATTGCCATAAATTACTTTATTTTCTTGGGCTCCAGAATTACTGCAGATGGTGACTACAGCCATGAAATTAAAAATGCTGGCTCCTTGGAAAAAAAGCCATGTCAAACCTAGACAGCATATTTAAAAGCAGAGGCATTACTTTGCCAACAAATGTCCATCTAGTCAAAGCTGTGGTTTTTCCAGTAGTCATGTATGAATGTGAGAGTTGGACTATAAAGAAGGTTGAGTGCTGAAAAATTGATACTTTTGAAGTGTAATGTTTGAAAAGACTCTTGAAAGTCCCTTGGACTTCATGGAAATCAAACCAGTCCATCCTAAAGGAAATCAGTCCTTAATATTCATTAGAAGGACTGATGCTGAAGCTGAAACTCCAATACTTCAGCCACCTGATGCGAAGAGTCTACTCATTAGAAAATGCCCTGATGCTGGGAAAGATTGAAGGCAGGAGGAGGAGGGGACGACAGAGGATGAGATGGTTGGATGGCATCACCAACTCAATGGACATGAGTTTGATCAGGCTCTGGGAGATGGTGATGGACAGGAAGGCCTGGTGTGCTGTAGTCCATGGGGTCGCAAAGAATGGGACATGACTGAGCGACTGAAAAACAATGTAGGTTACTAACACTCCAGAGTAAATCACTTTTTTTTTTTTTAAGTGCGTAACATGAAATCTCCTCTAGTAACAAACTTTTCAGTGTTCAGTGTTTCTAACTGTATACACATTGTTGCATGACTGAAACTGTAAGTTGAGCATGGTGAAACATAAACTCCTCATCGCCCCCAACTCCCAGGCCCTTTCATCCACTTGGCTTTCTGCTTCCATGTGTGACTGTTTGAGACCCCTTGTGTAAGTAGAATCATGGCAGTATTTGTCTGACCTATTGCATGCACTTAGCATAAGTCCTCATCGTTCATCTGTGTGGTAGCATATGACAGGATTTCCTTTATTTTTTAAGGCTGAAAATATTCTGTCTTATATCTTATTTTCTTTATCCATTCATCTGTTGATGGTCATTTCGGTTGTTTTCACCTTTTGAGTACTGTAAACAATGCTTCAGTGAACATAAGAATGCAGATATTTATGTCTTCAAATCTGTTGTATAAATACCCAGAAGTAGGATTGCTAGACCGTATGGTGGTTCTATTTTTAATTTTTTGAGGAACCTCCATACTGCTTCCACAATAGCTATACCATTTTACATTCCCACCAACAATGCACACAAGTTCCCATTTCTCCACAAGTGCTGACTGTGGACCTTGCCTTCATGAAATTTCTGCTCCTTCCTCTTGAAATTTTCTTCTTTTCCATCTTGATTTGACAAACTTTTTAATATTTTAACTCAAATACTATATTGCCACCGAAGCCTTTCCTGACTCCACTGACCAAGTTCATCCTCATCTTATGAGATGTCATGGCTCTCTCCTCTGTAAAACTTAGTGGAAATGCAATTTATAGAATTAGATGAGAGCGGAGAGAGTAGTTTTTTGGTTTGATCTACTTAGCTTAGAACAATGCATGACATAGAGTACCTTTACAATAAGCATTTAAAATTGTATTGTGAAATGTTCAGACATTTTTGAAGCTAATATAAAACATTATTTTATTAGGTGATAAAAAACACCCAGGTACCTAACCCTTCATTTAAGAAATGGAATATTACTAGTACCATAAAGGCATCCTGAACACCTCTCCTGACTTTTGTGTTAATCATTCTTTTTTTTGTTTGTTTATACTTTCATGACCTACGAGTGTCTGCCATGGACGGTCTGGTTCAGTTTGGAAGAACTGAGTAATACCACAAGCCTGGTGTAAGGGATGCTGTAGTCACACTGCTATTTGAAAGAAGCATCCATGAGAAAGCCAAGTAGTCCCTGGTTGTGGCGTGCTTCTGCATACTGAGGGGCCTCAGGATACCTCTAGGGGGGTTAGTAGGCAAGGTCAGGAGTGAGTTGTATGAAACACAGAGCTCACACATCCAGGGCTCCCACCAAGGTTATGATGTGATGGAGCACTGGATGTACGATGTATGAGATAGGCTGGTGTGCATCTACACTTACTGCTCAGTTTTCCTTCCTGCAACTCTTGGGAGTAAGGCAAAGCAGAAAGCCATTGTGAGGTGCACAGACTGTCCTTGTATGATTTAGGCTCTCATAGGGCAAAAATGTCCTGAGTATATCCACAGACACAGCTAGTGCTGAAAGGAATCTGGCCAAGCTTTTAATTTGTCCTTAGATTATTATAAAAACACCATGGCAGCAGAAGTCTTTAAGATAGTAGACCTCAACATAGCTGTCTATTCTGAGCACACTGATCCTATCTTGATGCATCACCTCTATCTAAGACAGAGGACGTCTTTGGAAGCGTCCTCATCCTCTTCCTGCCATTCCCTCGGCCTCCCTTGTGCGTTGGTCTTCTTCCTTCCACCTGTTTTTTTCTCTTGTTTTTCTGTCTCATTTTGGTGGAGGCTGTTTTCTAACATCTTGTTGGGAAAAGTGGCATACCTTTCTTTCAGACATAAAGACTGAAATCTTTAATCTCTAAAATGTCTTTATAAAGACATTTTAGAGCTAAACACATGTTCTACTCTCACATTTGTTTAGCTGAGCATGGAATTCTAGGTTAGAAAGGAATTCTCTTTCCTTCAGAATTTTGGGAATGTTGGCCCCTTGTCTTTTGGGGTTGCAGCTTAGCTGTTGAGCACCCCAAAGCTCTAGTTGCTGGTTAAGGGATGTGATCCTTCCCCTGTCAAGAATCCTGTGGGACCCTCTCTCTGTTTCTGCGGCCCTAGTGCACATGATGATGCCCCTGTGGTCTCTGAGGCTCACTGGGCCTTTTCTTCCAGAAGCACATGGACTTCAGTTCGGAGAAATGTTCTGTTTGTTATTTTCTCCCACCTGTTTTCTGTGTTCTTTCTTTATAGAACTTCTGTCATTTAGATGGTTGATCACCTTCACTGGTTATCATAGTTTTTAGTATTTTTCCTCTTACTTTTTTTCCATTTCTTTTTGTTGCATTTAATAGGTTTTTTAAAATTCAACTTGAACCCCTTTTTTGAGCTTTTTCGCTTTCTTTTTCTCCCTTTTTCTTTCTCTGTCCCTTCTCACTTCCCGGTTTTTCCTTGCTCCCTCTTGCCCCATTTTTTCTTTTAAAATTCAAATGCTCTTTGTTTTGTGACTGTTCCTTTGTTGTAGCAACATTTTCCTTATTAAAAATTTATTGTATTGAACTATAGTTGATTTCAATCTTGTGTTAGTTTTTACTGTACAGCAAGCTGATATATATACATACATATATATGTATTTATATGCATACTTTCTCATATTCTTTTCCATTATGGTTTATCACAGGATAGTGAATATAGTTCCCTGTGCTGTACAGTAGGACCTGATTGTTTATGCATCCTATATATAGTACTTTGCATCTGCTAACCCCAACCTCCCAATCCATCCCTCACTCGCCCCCAGTTACACCTGCGTTTTCTTATTTCATGAGTGCAATGTCTTTTCTCTAAGAACAACACTGATAGATTTTTATCCATTATGGTTTATCACAGGATAGTGAATATAGTTCCCTGTGCTGTACAGTAGGACCTGATTGTTTATGCATCCTATATACAGTACTTTGCATCTGCTAACCCCAACCTCCCAATCCATCCCTCACTCGCCCCCAGTTACAGCCGCGTTTTCTTATTTCATGAGTGCAATGTCTTTTCTCTAAGAACAACACTGATAGATTTTTTAAAAATTTCTCTCTACAAGTTGCTTTTCTCTCTGCTTTGGTTTCTAACTTGCATGTTAGAAGCCTTCTTCAGATGTCTGATTGTCCTCAGGTGTCTGCAGGAGGAGACAAGGAAGCTGATTGGACGTTTGGTAAAGCATACCTGGGACTTGTGTTTTTGAGCTTCATAGTACGGTGATGTTGGTGAGCTGATTGCTAAGGAATCTGTGAAGTCAGCATCTACGGATCTTATCTAATAAATTTACATAATACATCTATTATAGATATACCGACTTGTCAGATTCCCCACGTCAAGAGTTGTGGAAAATCAGATTTTACCTTGTAAGTTGTTGAAAGTAATTCTCCATGGTTTCCCAGTTTCTGTACATCTTGTGAGCAGAGACACTGAAAGGCTTTTGTTCCAAATCATCTTGTTAAAGATGTTGCTGTAGTAAAGAGCTTTGGGAGGTGTAGTTAGTGGCTCAGACAGTAAAGAATTTGCCTGCAATTCAGGAGACCCGGGGTTTGATCACTGGGTCAGGAAGATCCCCTACAGAAGGGAATGGCTACCCACTCCAGTATTCTTGCCTGGCATGAACAAAGGAGGCCAGCAGGCAACAGTCCATAGAGTCACAAAGAGTCAGACATGACTGAGCAACTGACACACACATACACACTGGCAAAGATAAGGTCTGGCTCCAGTTCAAAGTTTACATATGTTTTTCTTCAATTCAGTTCAGTTCAGTTGTCGCTCAGTTGAGTCGCTCAGACTCTTTGCGACCCAATGAATCACAGCACGCCAGGCCTCCCTGTCCATCACCAATTCCTGGAGTTTACTCAAACTCATGTCCATTGAGTCGGTGATGCCATCCAGCCATCTCATCCTCGGTCGTCCCCTTCTCCTCCTGCCCCCAATCCCTCCCAGCATCAGGGTCTTTTCCAATGAGTCAACTCTTCGCATGAGGTGGCCAAAGTATTGGAGTTTCAGCCTTAGCATCAGTCCCTCCAATGAACACCCAGGACTGATCTCCTTTGGAATGGACAGGTTGGATCTCCTTGCAGTCCAAGGGACTCTCAAGAGTCTTCTCCAACACCACAGTTCAAAAGCATCAATTCTTCGGCACTCAGCTTTCTTCACAGTCCAACTCTCAGGTCTATACATGACCACTGGAAAACCATAGCCTTGACTAGACGGACCTTAGTTGGCAAAGTAATGTCTCTGCTTTTGAATATGCTATCTAGGTTGGTCATAACTTTCCTTCCAAGGAGTAAGCATCTTTTAATTTCATGGCTGCAATCACCATCTGCAGTGATTTTAGGTTTTTCTTATAGCCCCTTAAAAAGATTGAGGTTTCCTAAGCTTAGAGTTCCTCAACTGTGACCAGAACCTCACTGCATGAATAGTATTGACCTGTGTCACCCCCATGTTCCTGGGGAGTGAGAACAGGGGAACTGAGGTGAACTCGAAACTCAGGCTGTTGCTGTGTGTCTCTGGCCCAGGAATCCCATGTCTCCTGCCAGCACCATGACACTGTGGCCAGCTAGCTTATTGATTTGCAAGTAGTGTTAGACTCACCACAGTTCCTCAGATACCAGAGAAGGCTAGCCTGTCTCCTTCCTAGAAAGGAAGACTCTAACTGCCAGCCTTCTGGGAACCCAAGGA
Source organism: Cephalophus harveyi (assembly GCA_006410635.1). Lineage (NCBI taxonomy): Eukaryota > Metazoa > Chordata > Mammalia > Artiodactyla > Bovidae > Cephalophus > Cephalophus harveyi. The sequence continues at coordinate 455,709 of SJYT01039747.1, forward strand.
GGAAGAGCTCTGAGAACTTCTGCATCCAGGGTCAGGATCCTTCTGCTCATACCTTAATGCTCTCTGCTTTGTCAGGTGTGCCCATTCAGAGGGCTCTGTTTCACCCTCTCCAGGGAACAAGCTTCCAGACTTCTCAGGTGAAGGGAACCTATAGCAGGGAGAGGATGTGGGAGTGCGTTCCGTTCCTTCCTGAGAGGTCAGCTTCTCCATTAAGTGTTGCCTGGCTTCTCTGTTTAAAACCGCTGCCTTTCTCACCTGCTTTCCTCTCTTTACCTTTCTGTGCAGCACTTAACTGCCTTCAAACACACTGTGTCATTTTTCTTATTTACTATTTTTATTCTCTGTCTCCCTTCCCATTAGGATGTGAGCTCCAAAAGGTCAGAGGTTCTTATCTCTTTAATTTTACTGTTTATCTCTAACACCTAGAAAGTATTATGTGATGACTAATGGATTATAATAATAGCTGTTGTAATAGGTATTCAGTAAATACTTGCTGACTGGATGAGTGAATAAATGAATGGGATTGTGCCACCTTTTGCCCTTGGCTCCTGATTGAGAATAAAATTTAAAAAATTTATTATGTAAATCATTGGTACATCTTTTTGAAAGCTTTAAATATTGATGTTAATTGAGACAGAGGTGACCCCCACAGAAGGTTACTTACAAAGCAGTTTAGAATAATTTATTCTGTGTGCAATTTCTTATCCTGTACTTTAGGATCCCATTCAGGGCACTCCTAACAGTGGGGTTGTTTCAGTTCAAGCACTCCTGTCACTCTCACTCAGTAGTGCTGGATGTGCATAGTGTTGGCAGAGCTAGTGGGATTTACTGAAGATCGGATGTAGGCGTAAGAGATTAGTAACGATCGAATTAGAGCTAATAAGTGGCAGAGCCTGAATTTCAACCACAGTCTGTCCTTAACCATGAGGCTATGCTTCTTGGATAAGAACACAACAGCAAAAAAAAAAAAAAAAAGGACTAAAAGGGCGTGGCCCATGAGGTAGGAGCAAAACCATGAAAGTGGGACATCCAGGATGCCTTCAGGAAGGAGAGAGTGTGTCACTGATCAGAGGCAGATTATAAGTCAACCAAGATGAACTCTAAGAACAGAGCATTCCTTTTGGCAAAGTGGAGGTCATTCTTTGGTCTTGATAAGAGCAGTTACTTGCCCAAAGTCTAGTTAAGTGTGGATGAATTACCGATGTGTAAGAATTCACCCCCAAACTTAGTCTAAAACAACAAGCATTATCTCAGTTTCTTTGGATCTGAAATCCAGAAGTTGCTTAGCAGCTTACATCTGGCTCAGGGTCTCAAGAGGTTGCAGTCTGTTACCTCTGCTGTGTCCACAGAGATCCTCCAGGGACTTTGTGGGAAGCGGACACAAGGATGTGAAAGCCATGCGGTGAGAGTCAGGGTGGGGGCATCCTGAAGATCAGCTGTCATGAAATGGGCTAAAGAGAGAAAGGGAGGAGATGAAGCAGGAATGTTAAATGCAGAGAATCCTTTGAGGCATTTGCCAGAAAGGGGGTCAGAGAAATGGGGAGCTTGTCCAGGGGGTGGGTAGATGCCCTAGTAGAGCTTATATCTTCTTATGAAATAAGAGCCAAACTTCTTGGTTGAGACTGAGGGAGAGGAGGAAATACATGAACTAGGCATCTGGGAAAGTGGGGAGAGAATGAATTCTGAAAATGTAGTGTGACTACTCAGCAGCATTGCGGAAGGGGTGCCAATGACACTGGACCATGGAGTTTAAGTGAAAGTGCGGAAGGGAAATGAGGACTTGAGAGGAAGCAGAGGGCTGAGAGAGTAGGATTCGGGGACTCTTTAGAGGTGGGTCAAAGGATTGCTCAGAGAAGCAAGGATTCCTCGGAGAAGTACTGGCACCCCACTCCCGTACTCTTGCCTGGAAAATCCCATGGACGGAGAAGCCTGGTAGGCCGCAGTCCATGGGGTCGCTGAGGGTCGGACACGACTGAGTGACTTCACTTTCACATTTCACTTTCATGCATTGGAGAAGGCAGTGGCAACCTACTCCAGTGTTCTTGCCTGGAGAATCCCAGGATGGGGGAGCCTAGCAGGCTGCTGTCTATGGGGTCGCACAGAGTCGAACATGACTGAAGCGACTTAGCAGCAGCAGCAGCAGCAAAGGATTGCTGAAGTGCTGGTCTTAGAATGAACTGGAAAGAAAGGCCAGGGCATGAGAGAGCTTATTGAAATGTAAGTTACCAAAGGATTGCAGTCATTGGTCATGTAAAGCTTTAGGGGACCAGTCTATGAGTGGGAGCTAGGAGGGCTGCAAGGCAAGAACCCTGAGGGAGGGGAGGGAATGAATCGGGGTGATTTATCACCCACAGTGATGCCTGGAGTTGTTTGGGATGAAGTAATGGCAACTCAGTCCAGCATTCTTGCCTGAAAAGCCCCGCGGACAGAGGAGCTGGAGGGCTGCAGTCCATGGGGTTGCAAGAGTTGGACACGACTGAGTGACTAAGCACGCATGCACACACAACCTTGCCTTGAGTGCTAGAGCCTTCAAGCATGAGGACTTCCAGGAGTCTGAAGGTTGTGCGTGGTGCTGCCTGACTCCATGCCATTCAGAAGTGGTGGAGGTGGCCATAGGAGGCACGGAGCCTGTCTGGAAGCACCCATGGGCGCACAGGAGTTGCGGGCGTATGGGAGGGGATCATGGAGGAGGAAGAAGCCCTGCTCCGGAGCTGCAGCCGTTCTGGCGCTTTCTGAGGTGGCAGATTCTACCTCTGTATTATCTGAGTGCTTTAAAGTTTTTCTTTCCATTGAGGAAAGTTTCTTCCTCTTTTCACCTCTGTCCCTTTATAGAAGTTGAGTTTGTGGTCTACTCAGTTTCCTTTATATATGTGTGAAGGGAAAAGTTGTAAGTACGAGTCCTGAACTGTGCTCTACCATCACCAAGCACTTCAGTGTGTATATCCTCCAGACAAGAGAATTGTCCTGTATAACCCCATGAAAGCATCAGATTATAAAACTGACATTGATACCTCTCTGCCAATGTATCCTCAGACCCATTGAAGTTTGTGACCTCTCCCCATAAAGGCCTTTGCAGCAAATGATCCAGTGCAGAATCATGCCCTGTAACAGGCGCTGTGCCTCGTGGGTCACTTTCGTTCTGGAAGAGTTCCTCCATCTGTCCTTGACTCTCAGGACCATAATGCTCTTGAAGACAGTATTCCGGATAGTCTGTAGAATGTCCTTCAGTTTTCATTGTTCAGTGATTCCCTTGTGATCTTTAATAGGACTGTCTCAGGAGTGATGCTGTGCTCATCTCATTGTATCTTATTAGGGGGCACATGCCCTCAGTGTGTCCCAATCATGTGATGTTAACTTGGATCATTTGATTCTCTGTCAGTTCTCCACTATAAAGTCACTCTTTTTCCCTTCAGACTTCTGGGCTTTTATTTATTTATATCTGTGGATTTGTGAATTTCTCTATTATCTAGTGCATGTTAATCCATTTCTCTCATAATTTATTTTGATGTCCAGTTGATCCCAGATCCAACCAGGGTAGCCGCTTCAAGCTGGCTTCCTGTTCTTTTGATGTGTCCCCTCATTTTTTTAGCACTTACTTTCTGGTGTGAAATGATGGGCCAGGCTTGTCTTGTCCTATGTGTGCCCAGCTCTGGAGTCAGCCATTTCTCCAAAGCCCTGGTTCCTCTTAATGAGAACAGTGTTAGGAGCCAGTACTGGGGTTGTGTTCTCAGCCCCTTTGAGTGGACAGAGCTGGTGAGGATCTGTATACACACACATGTGTTTATACATACATGGACACGTTTACGCCTGTTTTTCTTTATCTAGGCATATAGGAAACCTTGAATTCGCATCAGTGTTTCTAATTCTCATCTAGTGCTGCAGGACTCACTCTGTAGTTGGGTCTCCTTTCCGTTTGTGTCCCTCCTTTGCCTGGAGGTTTCAGTGAGGAAGCTGGCTGTCACTGTCCTTGAGGCCCTTGGTTCCCTGTCAGCCCCTTTCATAAGCAGGCTGCTGCGCCGTGCCTGCTCCCTCGTGGACACATCTGTGCGCCTCTGGGGCTTTAGCCCCTCACGCAGCTCCCGTCCCTGTGACCCTCCTCACCCAACCTGAGCCTCTCTGTCCTCCTGCAGGCAGTCTGCTCTCCTCTCTCCGGCCCTGTTGGAGTGCATCAGGCTGCCACTGCCCCACACTCACCTTCACACTCAGGTGGAAGTTTCATCCTTTTGTAGCTGCTCTGCTAGGGTGCCCTTCTGCCAGGACCCACTCCCCTGCAAGCCGTAGGTGCCCTCTCATTCAGTTGCCCCCTCATTTTGCATGAATGCCCAGCACCTTGCCCTGCCTGGACCGCCATCCCCTCCTACAGAGGCGCCGACATCACCCCACGGGGACAACCTCCTTGCTCCAGGTGGACTCCGGTGTCACACTCTGAGCTCTCTGCCCTCAGAGGTGCCCACTGACCAACTCTAGCTTCTGTGACTGCTTTTTCCATCATGTTACTTCTGGAGGATATTTCCTTGGAGAAGGAAATATCACTCCAGTGTTCTTGCTTGGAGAATCCCATGGACAGAGGGGCCTGGAGGGCTACAGTCTATGGGATCGCAAGAGTCAGACATGACTTAGTGACTACACCACCACCACCACTACCATTTCTGGAGGATAGAGTAATAAGACAGCAAGTAGGCTGACAGCAAGTAGGCTGTTGGGATGAGCTGACACCAACAGCCTGGAGGCGGACCACCCTTTCCAGTGTGCAGTTTTCTGTAAGATGCTCTCAGACACCAGCTATGACTGGAGGATCCACAGGCTACCCTCACTTCTGATCATGTGGCTGCAAGTTGGGAGTCCTGATCTCCCCTCAGGTTCAATGATTCACTAGTAACTCACACAACTCTACTTGTTATTAAAATTCTGTTACAGCAAAGCGATACAAAGCAGAGCCATCCAGGAGAACAGATGCATTCAGCCAGGTCTGGAGGGCCTCAGATCTGTGAAGCTCTCATTGTTCTCTCCCCAGGGAGTCAGGAATGCATTTCCTGCGCAGGAAACCTTTGTGATAACACAGAGTAGGAGCCATGGCTCAGTGTCTCGCGTTTGTTGGTGTTGCCTCGCGTTTGTTGGTGTTGCGTTACGTGGGCATGACTGATCGGCTCAGCAGCCACATGACTTGGTCTCCAGCCCCCTTTCCTTCTGGACGTTGGGCGTACAGCATGCAGCTGAAAACCCCAACTTTCCAGTCACATAGTTGTCTTAACGGGTGTGGCCAGTCCCCGTCCTGAGTCACCTCTTCATCGTATACTTCTGGGCTACCATGAATAACAGACACTTCTGTCGCTGAGAAATTCTGGATTTAGAGGCTAGCTCTCAGGAATTAGGGAGAAAAGCCAAAAGAAAGAATTTACCAAAGAATTTGGTAAATTCTTTATTCCCAGGGCTTAGAAGTTGCTTCCTAACAACCAGGACAAAAGCCAACCAGATTCCTCTGGCATATGAATTAATTGTTTACTCGTAAAATCCACCTTGAGGTTTCTCATTTACCTTCTCAGATTAAAATTAGTTGTACAAGAGTTCTGTAATGGTTATAATGTTCTTATCCATTTTTATCAGATAAATTAATAAACTTTCAGAAATGTTCCAATACTGATATATAAAATAATGGTGTTGGAGTTGTATAATCTAACATATAGTATTTTATGTAACCACAAGTTTTAATTATACTGTATTTTGCCTTTTACCTGTCAATTGCATATCTTATCTATTTTAGGTATGACTTTAGCCTTTCCAGCTTCAGTTCATGATTCTCTGATTTGCAGTAAAACATTTCAAATTCTATATAAAAATGAGGAGGTTGTTTTAAATGATGTCATGATCTTCAAAGTTAAAATGTTGTTGGACGAAAAAAAGGTAAACATTTCTTCATATACATTTAGATAAATATTTTCATAAAGCCTCAAGGCATATTTCTAGCTTTCTATGAAATATTCAAAAGGCATCTCATAGTCTGATTTCTCTTCAGATTGAAGAAACCCTTGAGGAAATGAATTTTCTGTTATCCTTGGATCTACACTTCACAGATGGAGATTATTCGTGAGTAGGCTAATCAAACAGTTAAAAATCTGTAGTTATGTGTGACTGTTATCTGACCCTATTGCTGCTGCTGCTGCTGCTAAGTCGCTTCAGTCGTGTCCGACTCTGTGCGACCCCATAGACGGCAGCCCAACAGGCTCCCCCGTCCCTGGGATTCTCCAGGCAAGAACACTGGAGTGGGTTGCCATTTCCTTCTCCATTGTGTGAAAGCGAAAAGTGAAAGTGAAGTCGCTCACTCGCGACCGACTCCTAGCGACCCCATGGACTGCAGCCTACCAGGCTCCTCCATCCATGGGATTTTCTAGGCAAGAGTACTGGAGTGGCTTGCTATTGCCTTCTCCGCTATCCCTATTAAAGTCCCATTTTCTTCTTGGAACCCAGCCTACCCTCTTCTTATTTATTTTGAACTTCTCCCTGCTGGGAGAGTCTCATGGGGATGGTTAGTCCTGCTTTTTTGTGCTCATGCTGATTCCAGGAGCTGCAGGTAGCAAAGCCAGATGAGCTGAAGAAACATGAAACAGCTTCTGAGACTCTTGGACATTGCACTATTGACACAGCACCACTGCCTTGTGGCCTTTAAACCTGCCTCAGCTCTGTTCCACTGCATCACTGGCTACTCTTTCTTGGTGGCGTGAGTGATGCCCTCCTCAGGTGGGGCCTTCTTGATCTTTAGAGAGTTACCGAGACTCATGACTCTTAGATCTGACAGCTGTTTCCACAGTCCATGAGGAAGATTTAGGACTGGCTGCCCTGGTTCAGGAAGATCTCCTAAGAGGGAAACGGCAGCCCACTCCAGCATTCTTGCCTGGGCAATCCCATGGACAGAAGAGCCTTGCGGGCTACAGTCCATGAGTCACTTACGACTTAGTGACTAAAACAACCCTAAACTTGTCCACACATCTGCACAAGTAGCCAACACATTTTAGGGACAAACTGTGCTTGTATCCATTTAAAACAAGAAACAGAGATCCAATTTACTCTTCTGCTTTTGTAGAAATGCTTCTTGAAAATTGTATACGAATTCAGACTGCTTATGGCATAAATATCTAGGCAGCCACAGTACTGAGAGGTCTGATGTGAGATGCCCTCTACCACTGCAGAGGAATAAGAGTCTTTACATGGTAGCTGCTGCTTCTCTGGAATACTTGTTTATTGCAAAAAGTCCTTGAGGGAATTATTTCTTAAACCAAGTCAGAATTCTATAAGTAGAGTAAGCTGAAAATGAGTACATAGTTCATAGCTGTAGGTACGTATTGGTTAAAAATGTGTATATATTTGGAAATAATTTTCATGGCATTGTTTCAGTTTTTGTATGTATAAATCTAATGACTAAATATCGATGATAGAGTATATACTAATTACTTGCTTATTTTTGAGCAACATTTAATAACAAAATTTTGTACCATACATACCTTTTGGGATTTATCATAATAGGATTTGACCTACATGATACTGCAGCTTTACTATAAGCAGTATTCCCTACTGGAGTAAAATTTTAGGATGAGAACATTTCCTAAAGTATCAAAAAAAGACTCATTTTGTAGGCACAGTAGTGAAAAACAGTCCAGTAACATGGAAATTGTAAGTACAGATAGAAAACTGTAAGATCTGGTTATTTCTTTATTGTTAGATTTCATATTGCTGTCTAATGCAAATGTGATGCTTTAAAAATTGTTCTCATTTTGTTTTTAAAAAGTAGTTAAGTAATTAAATATTTTGATAGTTTAAATTACTCTACAAAACGTTGGCCTTCACTAAATTTCTGTACTAACACACAGTCGGGTTGCTTTTCATAGGGCAGATGATCTGAACGCCTTGCAGCTAATAAGCAGCCGCACGCTGAAGCTGCACTTCAGCCTCCAGAGAGGCCTCCATCATCACGTTAACGTCATGTTTGATTATTTCCACCTTTCTGTTGTGTCTGTTACAGTCCATGCGTCACTGGTTGCGCTACACCAGCCACTGATAAGGTAAATGTAACCAGCTCCCTGATCCTTATTAATATCAGTTCCGTTCAGTCACTCAGTCGTGTCCGACTCTTTGTGACCCTATGAATCACAGCACGCCAGGCCTCCCTGTTCATCACCAACTCCCGGAGTTCACTCAGACTCACGTCCATCGTGTCAGTGATGCCATCCAGCCATCTCATCCTCTGTCATCCCCTTCTCCTCCTGCCCCCAATCCCTCCCAGCATCAAAGTCTTTTCCAATGAGTCAACTCTTCGTATGAGGTGGCCAAAGTATGGGAGTTTCAGCTTTAGCATCATTCCTTCCAAAGAAATCCCAGGGCTGATCTCCTTCAGAATGGACTGGTTGGATCTCCTTGCAGTCCAAGGGACTCTCAGGAGTCTTCTCCAACACCACACCTGATTAATATAGTGGCTTTTATTTTTATAATGAAAGCATATGCTTTGGTGAGGTTAACTGAAATAGGAATTTCTAAAGTCACACTTATTTAATACTTTTGTTTTTATACTAAAGTGTTAGTAAAATTTAAGAGCATAGGAATATTAAATTGATGACTTTTTTATTGCAAAAATATGGAGCAATCTTTGTCAAACTGACCAGGAAAAATAATGCGATCTGGAAGCAACCATATAGCGTTGTTTAGTATAGCATTTGGAGAAGGCAATGGCATCCCACTCCAGTACTCTTGCCTGGAAACTCCCATGGACAGAGGAGCCTGGTAGGCTGCAGTCCATGGGGTCGTGAAGAGTCAGACACGACTGAGCGACTTCACTTTCACTTTTCACTATCATGCATTGGAGAAGGAAATGGCAACCCACTCCAGTGTTCTTGCCTGGAGAATCCCAGGGATGGCGGAGCCCAATGGGCTGCCATCTTTGGGGTCGCACAGAGTCGGACATGACTGAAGCTACTTAGCAGCAGTATAGCATTTATGTAATGCTACGCTATAATTATTCATTCTCTGGGAAAGTATATTCATCTTTTCATAGCTTTTTTTGTCTTTTCTCTGAATGGACTTAGTTGTATCTTCTGAAATCTATACTATACAACAGTTCTTGTTTTCTAAGTTATTAACCAATTTTATGGATCTTTTTAAACTATAGCATATTAGCCTAAAGGTATATAATATTCTGGATTATAATGAATGCATTTGGATAATTGTTTTTTCTGCTCACTTCCATGGGGAAATGAATTGTCTTTTGTTAATGTGACGATACAGTTCGAACTCTTTAGTTCTCAAAATATCATCTTTATGGCAGGGGCAACAGAAATGACACTTTTAAATCAGTATCTTATATGAAAAGATTCCAAATTGACTTGATTTCTGAACTACTTTATAATTGCTGGCAAAAATCTTTTTGCAGCAACTGATATTAGGGACGATGCTCGAGGGTTATGATGTTAAACTGACTTATCAGAAAACTAAGTAGGTGATTTTTGAAATTACCCTGAGAATTTATAGAAAACCATATAGAATTTATAGAAAACCACAGACTTTCCCCCTAGTAACACCCTGTTGCATATCTTTAAGTTGCTGTAAAAATTGTGAGCACATCTTCCCCTGTGTTGTCCCGTGATGTCTTTAGAGCATGGGGCCAGGAAGAGTGTTTCTCCTGATGACCTACTTTTGCCTTCCTTATTCTGTAGTAAGATCTGTAACTAGTTATTGTGCAAGTTTTGTCTTTCCTATTAGACCTTTGAGAGCTTGTTCTCAGTTGCTATAACTTTGTAAACAGGAAAATGTTCCTATTATTATACATAATTTTACTATAAACATCTTCAAAACAATTTTAGATGTTGATTGAATAAATTAATATTTAATAGCAGGATAACTCAGTGAAACTTCTTTGATAGGAAAGTATATTTTTTGAAATATAGCTTTTGAATAAGTAGTATATTTGGTATGAATTACATGTTAGGTTTTGAAATTAACTTTTTATCTGTTTATACAATACATTCCTGTAGTCTTCTGAATTTCTTATTTTTGTAATTTCAATAAGAATCCTGAACTATACTATTCCAGCCATTCCTTTTTCTTTATAACAAATAAATACATTTATGGCTTAGTTTCTTTTCTGAAAAAATGTAGGAACTATTTGTTGAGACTCACTCAGGTTATTAGTGCTGCTTTTTAGTCCCTGGTTACATAGAGCTCATCCTGGTAACATCAGTGTGTGCTTCCTCTTGGAACACAGCTGTTTTTGCCGCAAGCTAGTAGGAGAAAGAGGCAGCTCGCCTCCTAGAGACCTTTTGCTGGAAGGAGAAGACACTTTTGGCTCAGAGTCAGAAGCCAAGAGGATTAGCTGTTGACTCTGGTTAGTGATGGGAGAGAAGACTGGGATGCCCTTAACAGCTGAGGTTGCTCCTCTTTCCATTGTTGCCTGGGCTCTGAAGTCCCCTCTCTTGCTGTTGGAGCTGTGCCCTAGTGGGAGCAGTGCCTTTCCTGTGTTTCTTGGCCTGTAAACTAGATGGTTGGGTCGGGAAGGAAAGCAAGGCAAGGGGAAGAAGGCTGTCTGCTGGTGGCATGCGGTAGAGGGTCCTGTTACCAGTAACATTCCTCACTGTGTTTCTGTGAAGACAAGTTTTTCCCTGAAGTTTTGTTATGGCTGGACTTTTTAATCCTCTAAAATAAATGAAAAAAATTTATAATATTACCTTTTAAACATTATTTTTACATAAAACAATTTCTATGATCAACCCAACTATAGATATAAATCAGTTATTTTAATTAACTGGGATTAGGATTTCTTTCTTTGCTTTTTTTGCATAACTTTTTTCTTATACTTGATTTTTTTTTAAGTACAGCTTCTTTGACTCAATCTTGAGAAACTCAGTTCTGTCGTAGCAGGTGGAATTTACCATTGCCTTGCTACACCCTCTTGGCTAGGATCTAGAGATTTCATTGTTGCAAAGCAAATTGATTTTGCACGTGAATGCTGCCCTCTGCTTTTGGTACATTGATTCACTTTCCTGCCTTACCCCTTTTGCCAAACTGCCAGACAGTCAAATGCTTTGGCCTTCTTATAATTGGCTAGTACTTAATCTTAGAAAAAAAATTTGTCTTTGATTTTTAAACATTCAAGCAGAATATGGTTCTTATTCTGTAGAATTTGTGATATATTAAATGTAGTGTTAGTACTAACAGCAGTGGTTCAATACCCTATGTGATTGAGGTAGTACCTTGAAGCACTTACTTAGGTTATCTTAGAGATTATAGACTTTTCGTGAAGAGAAAGGAAATACCTTGTTTTTGAAGAAGAGAGAGACCAAGTAGACTCTTGGTTGTCCTTTTTCTGCCCTTAAGTGGGACCTCTTTATTTCTGTAAGCAGCACCTATATTTGACTGTTAACTTTGTGAATTTGGTCACCAGTTCTGACAGGTTAGTATTTCCAAATTAAAGCTGGTCCGTCATTTGTCCCTGAGCTACTCTTGATCCCACCCTGTTTTATCCCTCCCCAAAGCCCAGTAATACAGAAGTAGTCTCAAGCATCTAATCTTAGGTTTTTTTTTAATAATAATTCAAATTTTAAAGGAAAAATTGTAAAAGCACTTTAAGAATACTTTAGAAATCATAGTCTTGCAAAGTCCTTGCTTTTTATTCTATTCCTCAAAGACTTTTTTTTGTAAACATTTAACTTAGCACTCTATAAATAGACTGTTATGACAATAATGTGATGCTTGTTCCTCCAGTTTTCCTCGTCCTGTGAAGACGACTTGGTTAAACAGAAATGCACCAGCACAAAACAAAGATTCTGTGATTCCTACTCTTGAAAGTGTGGTCTTTGGTATTAACTACACAAAGCAGTTATCACCAGATGTAAGAACTGATGTGTTTATAAAGCCTCTTTTCTCTCTTGTTTTGAATGAAATGTGTTTTAACTGTTATATATCTGTGGATGTAATAGTTCTTTTATTAATTATTTGAGCTCAACGACTTACAGATCTAATTAAACATGATCTTCACAAGTTGATTGGTTCCAGTGTTTTTTATGAAAACGAACCTAATGCTAAGATTTTATAAGATTTCATGAATAGGGATCTTTGACAGGCATTGCTTGTTTTAACTTGTTCCTGTCACCTCCTGCTCTCTTAACGGAGCTGGTAGGATCATTCCAGAGGAGCCTGTGAGGAACCCCTGCCAGAGTTGAGACCTAACTTGCAGCAGTATAAGTATAGCTGTTACTCCCCTAAAAGAAGAGAGGGTTCATACTATAAAAAGAGAGTGTCCCTCAGTTGAAAAGCAATCTGAATGTCAAATTTTCAAAAATCATCATTTGATCTGCTTGTTTTTAAAGTCCAATGAAACTAAGATTTCTCAAATCACATTTCCTGTGTTTAAATTACCTGTATGAATGAGAACAACTTCCTAAGATGCTGCTAGACTTCTTACATGTTTTAGAATAACTGTGATTAGTAAATCCTTTATTTTTCTAAGTTTCAGTGTGCTATTTTTAGACTCTGGTTACTAACATTGTGTCCCAAATCGGCTCTTTGTTCAGGGCTGCAGCTTTGTCATCGCAGATTCCTTCCTGCGTCACGCCTACCGTTTCCACTATACCCTCTGCGCTGCCCTGCTGCTGGCCTTCAAGGGGCTGCACAGCTACTTCATTACGGTAACAGAAGAGCTCCCCTCTTGTCAGAAACTAGAACTGGGTATGTTGAAAGTAGCCAGGCCCTCTTCATTCTCATACTGCTGTTATCAGCTTGGCCATAGTTTCTGTACTTAGTTTAGTACAGCTAGTTTGCTTTATGTGCTTCACCTTTACTTCTCTCTCAACTCCATCTTTTTCAGGCTTTGATAATTACTGAAATTTAAAAAAATTTTATGATATTGAGAAATAATTTCTTGGTGCTAAGTTGAAGATGAGTCTTTTGATAGATTTTTTTAACAGTATGTCTTCTTAGAATATAACTAGAAAATGTACTAGAAAACAAATTTAATTATCGGTAGAATTATTAGATAGGAAGATAAATTAGGGAAGATAAATTCAATAGATTAGGTAATATAAATTAAATCCATACATCCAAATAGTTAATAGTCTAAGCAGATTATATGTACTTAGATGTGTATAAGAGACAGAGATTATTGATTTATGAAAATGTTTTTATTCAGACATTTTATGAAAGTTTTATAAGCTTTTATTTTCAAATATGAGCTAATAGCTCATCAAAAGCACATTTTAATTATTTCTTTGGAATAAATTATTTTCATCTTACTTACTTGAATGAATGAGAAATTGCTTTTTAAATTTTACTGAAGTTGATCACTGTTCTTATTTCTTTGTTTCTCAAGGATCTTAGTCTTTTAACAATATGGATGCACCATCAAAAATAGTCTCTGTTACTGAAAATAATTCTTGTCTTAGAGACGAACTAGCCCACTTTTATAATTGCCTACTTTGAACTACAAAAGAATTATAAGAAAGTGAAATGATCTGTACCTCACTTAAATTCAGCTGTGAGAACAGGCTGGCTATTGTACCCCTACTTATCAGCAGCGGCTCCAGTGGGTTTGATAATTCCATTATTCAAATATTCCATTAAACAGGAATTACTCAGTTGACTATTTAGAGTTCTTCATTCAAGGATCTCAGTGTAGCTCCTTTACAAACTATAGAAAAGCGTTTGTTCTTTTTTGCTCATGTGTTCATCCTCAAGACAAAAACAGTAGCACAGAAACATTTTGGTTACTCTTCTCTGAAATATTCTTTTTCCTTGCTGTTTTATATACTTAGCATCCATTTGCTTTCCTTAGGAAAGTTCTTTAAGAGACTACTGCCTCAAATGTGAACTTTTAAAAATGTTTTTTGAAAATGAAAGAATTGTTTGTAGAATAGAACTAATTTAGGCTATTACTTGTTCTCAATTAATGGGTAAATTATACTCCATTTATTTTTAAATTTTGTCCTTTGGAGCTCAAACACATTTTCTTAGGAGAACTGTGTGATGAATTTTGGTTAATTTAGGTTTAATGGTCAGACCACAAAACTGTCAAACCATAATATTAATAAAGGACAATACCATATTCCTGAAAAGTAGTGGTTAACACAGAAGCCACGTATAATGGCATTTCTGAGGAGAATCAGTTTAGGTGTTGAATGTTGTAGAATTCACAGAGGCATCATCATGTAGTGCTTAGGACTGCATGTTTGCACTACTGTTGTCCCTTACTTCTTGTAACTGGGGCTGAGTATACAAACTGACTTCTGCTCTAAGGGCAGGAGGATTGATGGGATCCAGATGTGCAGAGTGTGTCGGAAGGAAAGATGAGGGCATGCAGAAAGCAGAGGGTGTTAATGGAGGAATTCCCTCGGGCTGAGCAGGGTGCTGAGGAAAGAGCAGGTCTCTGTCTCTGGAGAGCTTTGACCTACCTGTTCCCTTAATGAGGAGTCAGTCCAGCGTTGAGAGAGGCCAGAGAAGCAGCCCAGCCAAGGGGCATTCCTTGTAGTTTCAGTACAGAGCGCCCTAAGTGAAGTGGGCCTGTCCATGCCTGTGTAATTGTCAAATAGTTTTAACGTGTAATATTTTCAAATGAAAACACTTATACCACATTTTAACTAAGAAAAAAATATTTTTCTCCAAAAGGAAATAGTGTTTAAACAGGCATCTCTTGTCAAAGGCAAAGATTTATTTCAAAGCATAGATAGTATTAGCACTTTATCACTAACTTAGCTAACCTCAGTTTGATAATTCATTTATTTATATGCTGCTTAACTTTCTCTCAGATAAAGATGGCTTTTATGACACATATGTATTATTTTGAGCTTATGAATATAATATAGAAAATACCATAATTTTAAAAAGCCCTTACATTTAATTTCAGGAGTAAATATCAATTTTATTCCAAATCATTTGCTTAAAATATTTCACCAGAAAACAAAATTCTAAAGCAAACCCCGACTGAAGTTTTAGATAAGTAGATAATAGTGATAGATTAAAATTATTAGTACCTTACACATGCTGCTGCTAAGTCACTTAAGTCATGTCCGACTCTGTGCGACCCCATAGATGGCAGCCCACCAGGCTCCCCTGTCCCTGGGATTCTCCAGGCACGAACATTGGAGTGGGTTGCCATTTCCTTCTCCAATGCATGAAAGTGAAAAGTAAAAGTGAAGTCGCTCAGTCGTGTCCAACTCTTAGTGACCCCATGGACTGCAGCCCACCAGGCTCCTCTGTTCATGGGATTTTCCAGGCAAGAGTACTGGAGTGGGGTGCCATCGTCTTCTCCAACCTTACACATAGTATTTACTCAAAATATATTTGTTGAATAGATGAGTGAATGAAATAGCACAGGGAAGATTTTGTTGACAATTGAAAGGTACATAGGCATCAGCATATACCTTATAGTAGTTTCCTAGGGATTTTTAAAAATCAAGATTCATCTTCAATAAATATTTATTAGTAACACTTCGGGTTATCCTTAAACTTTTCATTATTATTTGTATTTTCTATTTGTTGTGAATTTTAGTTTATTCTTGAATGCGTCTTCTAGGAAAAAATCTAAAATTTTTGTTAACTATTCAGAATAAAACTATTGCACTTCCTAAACTGTTAACATTGAGATGTGTATAAGAGACAGTAAAGGGTGTATTATAGTTCCTTCTACTATTTAGCACTTTTCTTGGGTTTTCAAATAAGTCTAAAGTCAATATTTTAAGTAAGTCTATATTTCAGATAAGTCTAATAAAGTCTTCAAATTCTGCCATGCTATGAAGAGTTTATCTAAACTCCATTCCCTTTTAAAAAATAATGCCTTGAATTCCGTTTTGCTTGTGTCTTTTTCTTTTCTCGTAGATGAATGATGTACATTTTTTTAATGACATTCAGTTAAAATACTGGTTTGGTAAAGAACTGTTTTTGAAAATGAGCATCATGAATTCTGAAATCTAGGCTTTAGCAAGTTATGAAACCTTTTTGGCCCCAGTCTCTCCACTTGTAAAAGCAGAGGATTGACCTTGCTGATCTCTGACACCTCTGCCAACTCTTAAAATTCTGAGTTTAGATATTAAAACATAAAAATAACATTGGATTATGAAATGTTGAGTGGCACATGCACTTAGAAAAAAGAACAAAGTAACATAAACGTGAATGTACATCATTTGTAATTCTAATAAGCTAATTAACTAACTGAAAGATTCTGCTTTGGTGTTCTAATCCAATTGCACTAGTGAATCAGTACTAAATCTATTAATCACAAAGTGGAAAATTCTAGTAAATTTTGTTGTGAAAGGAGTATAGTAACTAGTGCTGTGTGCAATCCTTATAACTAGCCAAAGCCAACATGCAGGTCCTTTATGAGCGCCTTCTCAGAAGAAAACAGCCAGCAACCCAGAAAGACACCTGTCTAGGTACGTTCACAAATAGGTTAAGTAAATAATCCCTTTTAATCAATAAGAAACTTTGCTTTAATTTAGTATCAAATTTCATAAATATGTATTTTTTAATATTGTATATTCCTGCCACCCTTACTTAAGAACTTACTTTAAGAATCAACCTGATTTGTAGTTGAGGTTTGGTTAATTCTTAGTTTTTAATGTTCAGGTTTTTGGAACATTTAAAATTGGAAATGTTAAATGCAAAGATTTCTTTGTTTTTTTTCCATATTCATTTTAGATTTCCTGCAAATTTTTAATATTGTATATTCCTGCCACCCTTACTTAAGAACTTACTTTAAGAATCAACCTGATTTGTAGTTGAGGTTTGGTTAATTCTTAGTTTTTAATGTTCAGGTTTTTGGAACATTTAAAATTGGAAATGTTAAATGCAAAGATTTCTTTGTTTTTTTTCCATATTCATTTTAGATTTCCTGCAAAGAGCACTTTTTAGAAACTATGGTCATTGCCAGAATTTGTCAGTTTAATGGTAATGACTTAAATTTGTTCAAAGTTTGTCTTTGGGTAGGGCTAAAGGTGGTAAAATGTGGTTTGAAAACTGAAGCTAATTTCATGCATTACAGAAATAAACAGAGAAACATCTTTAGTATCTGGTTTTGTTTATTGAGTCAGTTTGTATTTATTTTTTTATTCTAAATTAAAAAAGCAAAATATAGGAATATCAAATCACTGCTACCCAGATATATTACATATTTGAAAAGAGATATTCTGATTTCATTATTTCATTGATATATTTCTCTCTGTGTTTTAGACTTTTGTTCTTGAATAACAATAGTACTTAATTTATTATCTTCCCCT
>SJYT01039754.1:0-14412 GCA_006410635.1 Cephalophus harveyi
TATTTTAAATGTTTTACATTAAATGTAAAAAAATGAAAATTTTAGTAATTATTTGCATATGTGAGATTTTTTTATACAGTATTACTTCCTAGGCTATTTTATAAGTCTGACAGATTTTATCATTTGTGTGCAATATTTTGATATGTCAGAGAAAGATGTTAATAAGGGTACAAAGTACAGAAAGTTTCAAGTTTAGAACACTTGGCTTTTGCACAAATATGAAAGTTACTTAAGCCAATTAAAATCATGCTTCACGATCCTTAGAGAGTTGAATTTAACCTTTATTTCTTTTTGATTAAATAAATACAACATGTCCAACTGTTAAAAATTTGGAAGATAGAGAAAAAGTATAAAGGAGAAGACAAATCACTCACAAAACATTCCAGCTTTCTAAAATGTACACATACTTGTTAATGTATTCCTTTTTCTAAATTAGAATCATACTTAAATCAGCAATTCTCTAAGCAAGAATGTTTCCCGTCATTGAGTATTCTTTGAAATTGTGATTTGGGGCTTCCCTGGTGGCTCAGAGGTTAAAGCGTCTGCCTCTAATGCGGGAGACCCGGGTTCGATCCCTGGGTCGGGAAGATCCCCTGGAGAAGGAAATGGCAATCCACTCCAGTATTCTTGCCTGGAGAATCCCACGGACGGAGAAGCCTACTATAGGTTACAGTCCACGGGGTCGCAAAGAGTCGGATACGACTGAGCGACTGAACTGAACTGAACTGAAAAAAATGTCTGCATAATATTCTAACCATTCCTTTTTGTGGGCATAACAATATTTATATTTTTGATATTTCATAAACAATAAACGTAATCATAGTTGTGTTTATACTGACTGTTCCTAAAGGAACGGCTTCATAGAAATGGAACCGCAGGATCACTAGGTCCAACAGGAGCCTCTTTCACACGGATAAAATGCTTTCCAGATAAGGTAGATAAATTTGCATTGCTCTCACTGGTGAATGGAAGTACTTATTTTATTGCTTCTTTGCCATTATAAAAGGCTTCCCTGGAGGCTCCGATGATAAAGAGTCTGTCTGCGGTGCAGGAGACCTGGATTCAATCGCTGGGTCTAATTTTAATCAGGTCCCACTTGTTTACTTTTCATTTCCATTACTCTAGGAGTTGGGTCGTAGAGGATCTTGCCTTGATTTATGTCATCTAGTGTTCTGCCTATGTTTTCTCTAAGAATTTTATAGTTTCTGGTCTTACATTCGGTCTTTAATCCCTTTTGAGTTTATCTTTGTGTATGGTGTTAGGAACTGTTCCAATTTTATTCTTTTACAGGTAGCTGTCCAGTTTTCCCACCACCACTTATTGAAGAGGCTATCTTTGCCTCTTGTATATTGTCTATTCTTGCCTCCTTTGTCAAAAATAAGGTACCCATAGGTGCATGGGTTCATTTCTGGGTTTTCTCTCTTGTTGCATTGATCTACATTTCTGTTTTTGTGCCAATGCCATACTGTCTTGATGACTGTGGCTTTGTCGTATAATCTGAAGTCAGGAAGGTTGGTTCCTCCAGCTCCATTCTTCTTTCTCAAGACTGCTTTGGCTCTTTGGGGTCTTTTGTGTTTCCATATGAATTGTGAAATTTTTTGTTCTAGTTCTGTGAAAAATGCCATTGGTAATTCGATAGGGATTGCATTGAATCTGTAGATTACATTGGATAGTATAGTCACTTTCACAATGTTGATTCTTCCTACCCAGGAAGTGTAATATCTCTCCATCTGTTTATGTTGTCTTTGATTTCTTTCATCAATGTCTTATAATTTTCTGTGTACGGTTCTTTTGTCTCCTTAGGTAATTTTATTCCTAGATATTTTGTTCTTTTTGTTGGTGAATAGGACTGATTCCTTAATTTCTCTTTCTGATTTTTCATTGTTAGTATATAGAAATGCAAGTGATTTCTGGGTATTGATTTTGTATCCTGTAACTTTGCTAAATTCACTGATTAGCTCTACTAATTTTTTGATACTATCTTTAGGGTTTTCTGTGTATAGTATCATGTCATCTGCAAACAGTGGGAGCTTTACTTCTTCTCCGATCTGGATTCCTTTTATTTCTTTTTCTTCTCTGCTTGTTGTAGCTAGGACTTCCAGAACTATATTGAATAATATTGGTGAAAGTGGACACCCTTGTCTTATTCCTGATCTTAGGGGAAATGCTTTCAGTTTTTCACCACTGAGAATAATGTTTGCTGTAGGCTTGTCATATATGACCTTTACTATGTTGAGGTAGGTTCCTTCTCTGCCCATTTTTTGGAGAGTTTTAATCATAAATGGAGGCTAAATTTTGTCAAAAGCTTTTTCTGAATCTATTGAGATTATCATATGGTTTTTATCTTTCAATTTTAATATCGTGTATCACATTGATTGATTTCCATGTCATTGATTGATTTCCATGTATTGAAGAATCCTTGTATCCCTGGAATAAACCCAATTTGATCATGGTCTATGAGCTTTTTGATGTGTTGCTAAATTCTGTTTGCTAAAATTTTGTTGAGAATTTTTACATCTATGTTCATCAGTGATATTAGCCTGTAGTTTTCCTTTTTTGTGTTGTCTTTGTCTGGTTTTGCCATCAGGGTGATGGTGGCCTCATAGAATGAGTTTGGAAGTGTTGCTTGCTCTGCAATTTTTTGAAAGAGCTTTAGACGGATAGTCATTAGCTCTTCTCTAAATGTTTGATAGATTTCACCTGTGAAGCCACCTGGCCATGGGTTTTTATTTTTCTGGGAGATGTTTGATCACAGCTTCAATTTCAGTGCTTGTAACTGGGTTGTTCGTAATTTCTACTTCTTCCTGGTTCCATCTTGGAAGGTGGAACTTTTCTAAGAATCCGTCCATTTCTTCCAGGTTATCCATTTTATTGCCATATAATTGTTCATAATAGTCCCTTATATCCTTTGTATTTCTGCATTGTCTGTTGTAACCTCTTCTTTTTCATTTCTAATTTTGTTGATTTGTTTCTTCTCTCTTTTTTCTTGGTGAGTCTGGCTAAAGGTTTGTCAATTTTGTTTATCTTCTCAAAGAACCAGCATTTAGTTTTATTCAGTTCAGTTCAGTTCAGTCGCTCAGTCGTGTCCGACTCTTTGCGACCCCATGAATCGCAGCACGCCAGGCCTCCCTGTTCATTACCATCTCTCGGAGTTCACTCAGACTCACGTCNAGTACTTTAAATATATCCTGCCATTCCCTTCTGGCCTGCAGAGTTTCTGCTGAAAGATCAGCCATTAAGCAGATGGGGTTTCCCTAGTATGTTTCTTGTTGCTTCTCCCTTGCTGCTTTTAATATTCTTTCTTTGTGTTTAGTCTTTGTTAATTTGAATCGTGTGTCTTGGTGTGTTTCTCCTTGCGTTTATCCTGTATGGGACTCTTTGTGCCTCTTGGACTTGATTGACTATTTCCTTTTCCATATCAGGGAAATTGGAAATTTTCAACTATAATCTCTTCCAAAATTTTCTCATACTCTTTCTTTTTCTCTTCTTCTTCTGGGACCCCTATAATTTGAATGTTGATGCATTTGATATTGCCCCCGAAGTCTCTGAGACTATCTTCAGTTTTTTCCATTCTTTTTATTTTTTTCTGCTCTTCAGAAATTATTTCCACCACTTTTTCTTCCAGCTCACTGATTAGTTCTTCTGCTTCAGATAGTCTGCTATTGATTACTTCTAGAGTAATGGCAACCCACTCCAGTGTTCTTGCCTGGAGAATCCCAGGGACGGGGGAGCCTGGTGGGCTGCCGTTTATGAGGTCGCACAGAGTCGGACACGACTGAAGTGACTTAGCAGCAGAGTATTTTTCATTTCAGTAATTGTGTTGTTTGTCTCCGTATGTTTATTCTCTAATTTTTCTAGGTCTTTGTTAATTGATCCTTGCATTTTCTCCATTTTGTTTTCAAGGTTTCTGATTATCTTCACTATCATTATTCTGAATTCTTTTTCAGGTAGCTTGCCTGTTTCCTCTTCATTTATTTGGACTTCTGTGTTTCTAGCTTGTTCCTTCATTTGTGTACCATTTCTCTGCCTTCTCATTATTATTTTGTTAACTTATTGTGTTTGAGGTCTCCTTTTCCCAGGCTTCAAGGCTGAAGTCTTTCTTCCTTTTGGTTGCTGCCCTCCTAAGGTTGGTCCAGTGGTTTGTGTGAGCTTCCTATAGGGTGAGATTTGGGCTGAGTTTTTGTTTCTTTGTTTGTTTTTCCTCTGATGGCAAGGCTAGTGAAAGGTAATCCTGTCTGCTGATGGTTGGGTTTGTATTTTTGTTTTGTTTGCTGTTTAGATGAGGCGTCCTGCAGAGTGCTACTGGTGGCTGGGTGATGCTGGGTATTCAGTGCTTGTATTCCAGTGGTTTCCTTTGTGTGCGTTCTCACTATCTGATACTCCCTAGGGTGAGTTCTTTGGTGGTCTAGGGTCTTGGAGTCAGTGCTCCCACTCCAAAGGCTCAGGGCTTGATCTCTGGTCAGGAATGAGGATTCCACAAGTGGCTTGTTATGGCATTAAGTGAGATTAAAACAGATATCCAGAAATGAGAAGCCAAAGATGAACCCCAGACAAATGGCAGTTAGAAAATCAGGCAAATAATGAGTAAAATAATGGAATCTCCACACATACACACACACACACACACACCCCCATGAGCAAAGTCAAAACAGTCCAACAAAAATACAGTAGATTGATGCAGCAAACAAAGGAAATAAAAAATTATATTTACCATTTGAAAACAAAACTAGAGCAAGGTGCCAAGTGGGGAATAAAGCAATGAAAGCAAAACTAACAGATATGTTGAGAAGAAAGGAAAGAAAGAAAGACTAGATATGCAAGGCTAAATAGAGGCAGATGAAGATTTATGTACATTAAAGATTAACTGCAAGGGGAAAAGAACAGTAGGGAATGCAAACAAAGGAATAAATGTAGAAAAATTTAATAGGTTTAAAATATTGAAATTATAAAAAAGATAAAAGAAAAAAAATGGAAGAAAGAAAAAAGGAAAACTCCACAGAACTGTAAAAGCCCAACGCAGAGGCAGAGGTTTATAACAACAATAAAAAGTGTGACTGAATATAAACATATGCATATTTACCCATAAGCAAAATCCAAACAGTCTAACAAAAATAACATACAATAGATTGACCCAGCGAACAAAGGAAGCCAAAAATTATATCTACCAGAACAAAACTAACTAAAGCAGAAACTGGAAAATAAAACTCAAACAAGGTGCCAACTGGGGAATAAAGCAATGGAAATAAAACTAACAAATATATTGAGAGGAAGGGAAAGAAAGAAAAGAAAGAAAGAATAGATATGTAAAGTTAAATAGTGGTAGATAAAGAAGGTTTGTATACATTAAACATTAATTGCAAGGGGAAAAGAACAGTAGGAAAAGCAAACCAAGAAAAAATTGTAGAAAAAATATAACAGGTTTAAAAATTAAAAGAAAAGAGAAAAGAAAAAAAGAAAAAGGGAAACTCCACCAAACTGCAAAAGCCCAACATAGAGGAAGAGGTTTATAACAACAATAAAAAATGTGACTGAGGAAAAAAGAAGCTCAAAAGCTTAATTAGATTTCATAGTGCCAATAAAATTGACAACTACAATGAGGGGCGGCGGCGGCGGGGGAGGAAAAAAGAAAAAAATCCAAAAGAATCTATAGAACAAGTCAAAGCATAGGAATACTGTGTTTTTCTTGAGTCGCTGCGGTCAGAGTCCTTTCCCTCGCTGGGAGTCAGTCCGCCTCACCTCCCCGGACGCCCTCCGACACTGGGCTGGTCTCCGGATCTGCTGCGGGGGCAGCTCAGATTCGAATCTGGTCCTCCTCCTGTGTGTTCCTGCCTCCAATGTCCACAGCTATCAGAACCAGTGCGTTTTCTTTTGTGGGAGCGCTCAGTGACCTTTACATATTCCATAGACACAGTCTGGCTAGTTGATCCTGTGGGTTTAATCTGCAGCTTGTACAGCTGGTGGGAAGGTTTGGGGTCTTCTCCCTTAGCCACGCTGCCCCTGGGTTACAGTTGTGGTTTTCTTTCCATCTCTGCGTGTGGGTCGTCCACTGGGGCTTGCTCCCGGGGCTGCCCTGGAGGACTTGGGCTTGCCCAGTGAGGGCCGGGGGTGGAGGTGGTGCAGCTGCTTGGGCCACAGGGGTTCTGGCAGCACCAGGTACTCAGGGGGGTTGGCAGCTAGGGCAGCAGGAAATACTGTGCTCTAGAAGGGTATGGCAACCAGCATCGGCCAATATGCTCCAGTATCCTTGCCTGGAGAACCCCCTCTCTGACAGAGAAGCCTGGCAGGCCACAGCCTACGGGGGCACTAAGAGTTGGACACGACCAAAGCCACCCTGCGCGCATAGACCCAAGACTGCTTTTGCCATGGCAGCTCCGCCCCAGTGAGGGCTGAGCGTGAAGCTGGCGCAGCTGGTGGCTTATGGGGACCCTGGCGGCCTCAAGCGTGCAGGAACACGGACTCCTCAACCCCGGGAGTTTCGGCCCTCTCCGTCTTTTTTTGCGGAGAAGGCAATGGCAGCCCACTCCAGTACCCTCGCCTGGGAAATCCCATGGACGGAGGAGCCTGGTGGGCTGCAGTCCATGGGGTCGCTGGGCGTCTGACGCGACGAGCGACTTCACTTTCACGTTTCACTTTCATGCACGGGAGGAGGACCCCCTCCAGTGTTCTTGCCTGGAGACTCCCAGGGACGGCGGAGCCCAGTGGGCTGCCGTCTATGGGGTCGCACAGAGTCGGACACGACCGACGCGACTCAGCAGCAGCGGCAGCAGTGGTCTTTTGTCGAGCCTCACGGAGCTGGCGATCAGAGGCCTCTGGCCAGCCTTCTCCATAGCTCTGCCTGTTCAGGCATTGGAGGCCTCCCTTGCCTGGGGTGCTTCTCTGCTGTGCGGCGCATCAGGCACACAGAGGGGGCCCCTGGCTGGGGTTCTACTCTGTAGATCAGCAGGTCAGGTACTTAAAGGGGCACCGTGGGGGGGTCCTGCTCTGTAATTCAGGGCCTCACGCATTTGCCGGGCCGGCCTCTCCACTGTCCAGCTGCCCGTGCTGGCGCCTGGGGGGGGAGGCTGTGGGGATGGCCCCTCCGCGTGACCCCGCAGTGTCGCCTTGCCCCCAGGGCTGCCTGGCTTTCCTCCGCAGGCATTTCCCGCCACAGTCTCCTCCCTCACATGCCCTCAGGCCGTCTCTCCGCAGTCAGCCGCAGCGCCTGCCCTGGGATTGCTCCACAATCCCTAAACTCCAGCTCCCAGCTGCTACATCTTTCGGGGGACCTGCGTCCCTCTCTGGGGCGTGTGCGGCTGCGGCGAGGACTGTCTGATTCTCATTCCATTTAGGCTGCCGCAGATCACCTGTTTCACTCTCAGCCTCCAGTGTTTCTCCTCTGACTCAGACAATTGCCCCAGTGTGGGGATCAGACGCCTGCTTCAGTTCCCCTGCCGCCGAGGGCAGGTCCAGTCCTTCTAACACTCCTGTTTCTCCCCCAAGTTCCTTCGTCCTGCCGAGTTTTGCCTGGTTCTATATATTCTTTTCCGCCGGTCAGGCACTCCTGTCTGCTCTCAGCTGGTGCTCTGCTTGCCCTTTTTGTGTCAGAGGGTGTATTCCTGATGTATCTGTGGAGAGAGATGAACTCCATGACCAGCTGTTCCTCTGCCATCTGGTTCTCTAAAGTATCTTGTCTTTTAAATGTCCTGTAGCAATTGAGGGTTGTGTCTCAACTGTGTCTGTTTCTGGTTTCTCTGTTTGGTTCCATAGGTGTGACTACTGTTTCATTAATTACTGTGTGTTTATGTCTGTGTGTGTGTGTTCGGTTCAGCTGCTCAGTCATGTCCGACTCCTTGTGACCCCGTGGACTGCAGGACGGCAGGCTTCCTTGTCCATCACCGACTCTCTGAGCTTGCTCTTGTCCATCAAGTCAGTGATGCCATCCAACCATCTCATCCTGTTTTCCTCTTCTCTTCCTGCCTTCAGTCTTTCTCAGCTTCAGGGTCTTTTCAAATGAGTCAGTTCTTCACATCAGGTGGCCAAAGTATTGGAGCTTCAACTTTAGCAACAGGGCTTCCAATGAACACCCAGGACTGATCTCCTTTAGAATGGACTGGTTGGATCTCCTTGCAGTCCAACGGACTCTCAAGAGTCTTCTCCAACACCACAGTTCAAAAGTGTCAATTCTTCAGCACTCAGCTTTCTTCACAGTCCAACTCTCACATCTGAACATGACTACTGGAAAACACATAGCCTTAACTAGACGGACGTTTGTTGACAAAGTAATGTCTCTGCTTTTTAATAAGTTTTCTAGGTTGGTCATAGCTTTTCTTCAAAGGAGCAAGCATCTTTTAATTTCATGGCTGCAGTCACCATCTGCAGTGATTTTGGAACCCAGAAAAATAAAGTCTCTCACTGTTTCCATTGTTTCCCCATTTATTTGCATGAAGTGATGAGACCGGATGCCATAGTCTTAGTTTTCTGAATGTTGAGCTTTAAGCCAACTTTTTCACTCTCCTCTTTCCCTTTCATCAAGAGGCTCTTTAGTTCTTCTTCGCTTTCTGCCATAAGGGTGTGTCATCTGCGTATCTGAGGTTATTGATATTTCTCCCAGCAATCTTGATTCCAGCTTGTGCTTCATCCAGCTCAGCATTCCATATAATGTACTCTGCATAGAAGTTAAATAAGCAAGGTGACAATATACATCACTGATTTACACCTTTCCTAATTTGGAACCAGTCTGTTGTTCCATTTCCAGTTCTAACTGTTGCTTCTTCTCCTCAGAATACAGGTTTCTCAGGAGGCAGGTGAGGTGCTCTGGTATCCCCATCTCTTGAATTTTCCACAGTTTGTTATGATCCACACAGTCACAGGCTTTGGTGTAGTCAATAAAGCAGAAGTAGATATTTTTTTGGAACTCTTGCTTTTTCAGTGATCCAACGGATGTTGGCAGTTTGATCATTTTGATCAAAAGGCTAGTTCCTCTGCCTTTTCTAAATCCAACTTGAACATCTGGAAGTTCACAGTTCTTGTGCTGTTGAGGCCTGGCTTGGAGGATTTTGAGCGTTCCTTTGCTAGCGTGAGAGATGAGTGCAAGTGTGCGGGAGTTTGAACATTCTTTGGCATTGGCTTTGGGACTGGAATGAAAATTGACCTTTTCCAGTCCTGTGGTCACTGCTGAATTTTCCAAATTTGCTGGCATATGGAGTGCAGCAGTTTCACAGCATCCGTCATCTTTTAGGATTTGAAATAGCTCAACTGGAATTCCATCGGCTCCAGTAGCTTTGTTCATAGTGATGGTTCCTAAGGCCCACTTGACTTTGCATTCCAGGATGTCTGACTTTAGGTGAGTGATCACACCATCATCGTTATCTGGGTCATGAAGATCTTTTTTGTATATAGTTCTTTTGTGTATTCTTGCCGTCTTTTCTTAATATCTTCTGCTTCTGTCAGGTCCATACCATTTCTGTCCTTTATTGTGCCCATCTTTGCATGAAATATTCCCTTGGTATCTCTAATTTTCTTGAAGAGATCTCTAGTTTTTCCCATTCTATTGCTAGTCACTCAGTCATGTCCAACTCTTTTTGACACCATGAACTGTAGCACTCCAGGCTCCTCTATCCATGGAATTGTCCTGGCAAGAATACTGGAGTGGGTAGCCATTCCCTTCTCCAGAGACTCTTCCCAACCCAAGGATTGAACCCATGTCTCCTGCATTGCAGGCCGATTCTTTGCTGTCCGAGCCAGCAGGGAAAGCCATTAATTTCTATAACTTCATAATAATACATTAATAATAGAAAGTCTCAGTTTCTCTTATTACTTTTTGTTGGTTTCAGCTTTTTCCTGGCTGTTTACACCTGACTATTTTTTTCTTCATTTGAAAATCTGAATCAAATTTGCATTACATAATTTTGGTTCAGGGAGAATGTTCATCACTGCAGTGTTCAGTTTCCAACCCAGAATATATTTGGCTTTTTATTCATCCCTGTGGCTGCCTATCTATTTTTTGTTTTGTCTTTGAAGACTGTTGACTTTACCAAGATTTGCCTTCTGCTGCTGCTAAGTCACTTCAGTCGTGTCCGACTCTGTGTGACCCCATATATGGCAGCCCACCATGCTCCCCCGTCCCTGGGATTCTCCAGGCAAGAACACTGGAGTGGGTTGCCAGTTCCTTCTCCAATGCATGAAAGTGAAAAGTGAAAGTGAAGATGGTCAGTCGTATCTGACTCTTCGCGACCCCATGGACTGCAGCCTACCAGGCTCCTCTGTCCATGGGATTTTCCAGGCAAGAGCACTGGAGTGGGGTGCCTTAGTGTTCTTTCTTTATTTTGTATCATTGCCCTCTACCCCATTCATTATACGCTTTTCATGTCTTGGTTCAGACCTTCCCTTATTTCAGAGAAAAACTTCTTTGAATATTCCTCACTTTATTAAGGGTATAATGTATGCGTTTCTTGTATAACCTTCGTCTGACTTAGACATCAATAATCCTTTTCTCCATTTTAATACCTCAGTTTCATTTTGCTCGGTTTTTCTCAGCCTGATTTTCAGGTTGCTGACTATTTTTTATTCTGCCTGACTGGTTGATTTAGTGTAATTTCATTTCTGTAATAGTTTCATCTTTCATTTCCATTCTTTTCGGAGCTAGGCTAGCTAAATTTTCATCTCTTTCTGTTGCTTTATGTTTTTTCTGAAATCTTGCATTCCATCTTTGTATTCTTCTTTCAGAGTGGTCATCTGTTCTTTAACTACTTTGAGATAATGAAGAGTTTTATATGAGATTTTCATTCTGCTTTGTGGGTTAAATTTCCACTGTTTACTCTTCAGGGCAATTTATAGCCACAAAGCTTAATACGTATGGAAGAATATATAGAAAAGATGATAAAATGAAGAAAATATTTGAAAATAATACACAAAATAACAAGTACAAATAAATATTTCTTTACTATAGAAATATAAAAACACAATGAATGACAAAATATGAAAATAAATAATATAATGAAAAACAAAATAAAATAATAAAACTAGAGTAATTAATAATAAAAACAATCAAATAGCAAAATATATAATAATATATAAACAAAACCTCCATTTTCCACACTCAGTATAAGAAACAGAACGCTGTCATTACCTTTGAAGCCCCTGGTTCCCCTTTACACTCTCTCTGCCTCTTTTTTCTATTAGGGCCTTAGCATTCCCTGAGCTCTATGTCACTTATTTCTTGTTTATGATGCTGTCATTTGTGTGTATATCAAAATAATATATTATATATATGAGCATTGCAGTTGTTTTAAATATTCACCAATACTCGGTATTGCTAAACTTTATTTTACTGCACTTACTTGGTTTGAAAAAGTATCTCACAGATGTTTTTGGCATTTACCTATTTTACTGATGAGGTTGTGTATCATTTCATGTTCAATGAATATTGTGTTTTCCCTTTTATGAAACATCTGTGATCTATTCTACTGATTTCTATAAGTTCTTTATATATCCTGGAGACTAATTCCTTATTAATGATGTGTTTTATAAATATATACTCCTAGATTTAAGCATATCTTACACTTTGTGGTGTCTTTTGGTGAAAAAGCTTATCAATTTTAATGCATTCTAATTTCATTTTATTTTATAACATATATCAAAGAAATACAAATATTAAGTATTTGCTTTTATTTTCTTATAAATATGTTAGTTTGCCTTTCACGTGATTCATTTGGAGTTGATTTCTATAACTGGTGTGAGGTAAGGATCCACTTTTTCCCCCTAATATGGAAATTATTTGTTCCAATATTGTTTATTTCACAGTCTATCCTTATTTCAATTGTAAATATCTTTTCTGTGTCATAAATAGAATTTCCATGTGTGTGTCTTTCTGAATCCCTTCTTCTGTCTCATTGTTTATAAGTTTGCTGTTTATTAATACTGTTTTTTAAATTAAAATTCTTTACCCTGAGTCTTGGTTTCTTATAGGTTAAGCCTGCTACCATTACTTTTTTTTCTACTTTGTACTTCTTTAGGAATATTTTGCCTCCTCTTCATTTGCTTTCCTTATAATTTTCTGAAGTAACTCATCAAGTTCTATGAAAAATTCTGTAGGGATTTTGGTTGGAATAGTTTTGCCTATATAGATCAATCTTGGCAGTCATAATTCATGAATACTGCTATGACTCATTTATTTGACTTCTAAATGTATTTCAAAAACTTTTTTATTCTTCCTCATGGAAATGACATAAATTCTGCTTGGAGTATTGTGGATACATTATTTTGATTAATATTTTAATGACAGCTTTTAAAAAAACCTCATTTTCTGTTTGTTCATAGACTATAAATGTAATTGATTTTTTAATATCCAGAGAACATTAGGAGCTCATATTAGTTTTAATAACTTGCAACTTCTTTGGGGTCATATGATATGTGATTCTCGTTCTTCCATCATGGTGCCCCATATGAGTGTGTTGAAGGCGGTAAAGTGTGGATAAGTGCGTCTTATTTCACTAGGACCTCTAGTACCATTTTTATAAGAACTTGTGATGGTGGCCAACTCTCGGTTGTCTTGGCTTCTAAGTTTTAAGGAAATAGTTTTTATCCATGAGTTAGAAGTTTTGTATAGCAGCACGTTACTAGGTTAAGCAAATTTACTTACAGTCTTAATTTTCTGAGAATTCTTACCATGGTAGCTGATTTTTATTAAGTGTTCCTTTTTTAAATCATCTGTTAAGACAATATTATAGTTTTCTCTTTAAATCTTTTGGTGTTGAACTGAGTGGTCAATTTGCATGCACCCTTTGTCTTATCTATTGGCCTCTTTTCAGCTGTTCATACCTCTTTCTTGATACACTTCTCTCCTCTGGCATGTAAGCTCCCCTCGCCATCCCTTCTGTCCTGGGTTTCCTCCTTGCTCCATTTCAGATGCAGGTATGGAACAAGGAGGTCTCTGTATATCTGAGGGTACCAGAACTCTGTTCTCGTCAACGTTTATTTTCTGGGTGATATCTGGGTTTGTATGACTACATCCCCAAATTTATATTTTCTGCCTGGTTTCCTCTACAAAACTTGGATATCCAACTGCAACTATGCCTTCCGCATCCACCTTGCAGATACCTTACGTCTAGGAAGTCTGAGACTGAGAGCTGATCTCTCTGCCGCACACCCACCAGAGCTGCTCCACGCCTGACTTCTCAATTTCTGCTGTTGGTGACTTTGTTCCTTAAAACAATCAGCCCAAAACCTAGGAATTTTCTATTCATGGGAAGGTTGCAAAGATGTTTCAGCCAGTTCCCATACATCTTTACACAGCTTGCCCTGATGCTAATATCTTAAATAAACAAAGCAGAATTACCAAAACCAAGAAAGGAACATTAAGTGATACAGTTAACTAAATTCCAAATCTTAGTCAAATTCCATCAGTTGTCCTTTAGGGGTTTCAGAGCGCATCCCAGGATCACAATCACAATTCCACTGGCATGTTACCTTCCCCCCACACTGTGGCAGTTTCTTAATCTTCCCTTGACACTATTAAAATTAATATTTTAATCAGGTATTTTTTAGAACATCCTTCAGTTTGGAGCTGACGACGTGAGATTGGGTTGAGGTTGCATTTTCACTAGAGTTCCACAGGACCAACGTGCCTCTCGCAGTGCATCACGCCAGGGGCACTTGATGCCGATGTGTCTTTTATTACTGATGATGATGATGACGTTGGCTTGGGGCACTTGGTTAGGGTGGTGTCCACTGTGCTGCTGCTGCTGCTGCTAAGTCGTTTCAGTTGTGTCCGACTTTGTGCGACCCCATGGACTGCAGCCCACCAGTCTCCCCCGTCTGATGACGTTGACTTGGAGCACTTGGTTAGGGTGGTGTCCGCTGCGCTATTCCACTATAAAGTTACACTTTCCACTCGGTGATTAACGAGTAGCTTGGACCATGCAAATATCCTGCTTCTCCTCCAACTGTCATCCACTAATTTTAGCATCCATTGATGGATCTTGCCTGAAAACACTCATTGGTAGCATGTTTGCTTAATGGTGATTTTTTTTCATTTTAGTAATTCAGAGTTTTTCCTATAAGGAAGACCTGTACCTTCATTCTAATTTATTTAATTCAATTATTATGAGTTATATTCTAATAAAAATAAATTACAGTGATGGTGTGAATGGTGTGGAGGTAGGAGAGAACCAGAAACAGCTCAGAATTATGAAGTATATCCAACATTAATCAAATCTGAGATGTTTGAGTATGTGAATATATTACTTAGCAAGCATTTAACATTTAATTTTTAACCCATAATATACCAAAGCTCTCCTGAACTATACAAGTCTTATTTCTCAAAAATCTCATGTAGTATAAACCAAAGTCTTAATTCTATTGCAATTTAAAATGTGTATCTTTAAGGGTCCACAGTATATTCATTGCTGGGAATTTTTAGCTTTGAGAAACAAA
>SJYT01039760.1:0-57565 GCA_006410635.1 Cephalophus harveyi
TTGCCCTTCCCTTCTCCAGTGGACCACATTCTGTCAGACCTCTCCACCATGACCCACTCATCTTGTGTTGCCCCGTGGGCATGGCTTAGTTTCATTGAGTTAGACAAGGCTGTGTTCCCAGTGTGATTAGATTGACTAGTTTTCTGTGAGCCATCACGATATTGTAATTATCCTCCTGTTAAAATAGATTATTTAAAAAGAAAAGGAAGAGACTATTGGTAATAATAAGAAAATATATGAAAGAAAAACATCTCACTGTTAAAGGCAAATATATTCTGTAAAGGCAGTAAATCTGCCAGTTTCAAAGCTTGTATGAAGGGTGGACAAAAATAATAAAATTAGCTGTAGTTACAATGAGTAGTTACGTATTTTAAAATATGTAAAATATGTCAAAAACAGAAAACATGGAGGTAGAGAGGAAAAATGTGCTGTTAGACTGTATTCAAACTTAAGTGGCTATCAGTTTAAAACAAACTGATACATACACACACACACACACACATGTTTATATATATTGTTGTTGTTTCTCAGTTGCTCAGTTGTATCTGATTTTTTTATGACCTCATGGACTGCAGCACACCAGGCTTTCCTGTCCTTCAGCATCTCCTAGAGCTTGCTCAAACTCATGTCCTTTGAGTCAGTGATGCCATCCAACCATTTCGTCTTTGTTGCCCCCTTCTCCTCCTGCCCTCAATCTTTTCCAGCATGAGGGTCTTTTCCAGTGAGTTGACTTGTCACAAAAGGTGGCCAAAGGATTCGAATTTCAGCTTCAGCATCAGTCCCTCCAATGAATATTCAGGGCTGATTTTCTTCAGGATTGACTGATTTTATCTCTTTATATATGATGAAATATATGAACCTCATGGTAACCAAAAACCTGCAAAAGATTCTTTTAATGTAGATGTGTTCAGTCCTGTTAAATGGTCATTATTTTAACTTAATTTTGAATGTGTGTTTTTATTGTTCAGTTGCTAAATCTTGTTCAACTCTTTGTGACCCCATGGACTGTAGCACACCAGATTCCTCTCTCCTCCACTGTTTCCCAGAGTTTGCTCAAATTCACGCTGTCTAACCATATCATCCTCTATCACCCCCTTCTCCTTTTGCCTTCAGCCTTTCTCAGCATCAGATCTTTTCCAGTGAGTCAGCTGTTTGCATCAGGTGGCCAAAGTATTGGAGATTCAGCTTCAGCATCAGTCCTTCACGTGAATATTCTGGGTTGATTTCCTTTAGGATTGACTGGTTTGATCTCCTTGGAGTCCAAGGGACTCTCCAGAGTCTTTTCTAGCACCACTTTGGTGCCTAGCCTTCTTTATGGTCCAGCTCTTACATCTATACATGACTGCTGGAAAAACCATAGCTTTGACTTTATGGATGTATGTTGGCAAAGTGATGTCTCTGTTTTTTAATGTGCTGTCTAGGTTTATCATAGCTGCCTGGTTTGTGTATCTCAGGCTAAATAATTCTTTAAAATCCTTCAGTTCTGAGACTTTAACTTGGGTGCTGTCAGGAAGGGAAGATTCTTCATCACAAAATAATTACTGCTCTCTGATCTACTTCCTGGTATGTGGATGAATAATCATGTTGTATCTGACATCCAAATTAAAGTGTTTTTAATAATTCAAGGTATAGGGCATTGTAAATAATGGTTAAGAAGAATTTTTCATAGTTCTACATTGTTTTATATTTAATAATTCATATAATAAAGTATAGAAACATTTCTACCAGAAATCACAAAATCGGATTATTAGCTTATTTTCTTTATTATGATTTTGTAATACCTTTCAGTATAAAATTTTTTCCATCTATAACAGTCAGTTTACTTCAAATGTTATCCTTGAGTGATTTTGTTTGTTGCATTATATTTTACATAAAATGAAATTTACCATTTACAATTTGATGAGTTTGATAAAGGTATATAATGACAATACTACCTCCATAACCAGGTTATAAGAACACTTTCGTCACCTGAACAAATATTATAGCAGTCAAGTAAATACTTGTTTTCTTACTATTATTTTTAAACTTTTTTTCAGACCTTAGTCAATCTTAGAGACCCTGAATAATAAAAAGTACTTGGAAAATACCTGTCTTATGAAAAATTCTAAGTGGGGTTAGCCAACTTTTTCTATAAAGAGACAGATAATAAATATTTTTGGCCATGAAGTCTCTATCACAACTATGCAATTCTATTGCTGTAATGAAAAAGCAGCTACAGACAGTATTTCAAGAAATGGATGTGACTGGATTTGGTCCATGAGGTGTAATTTGTCAACCCATGCTCTAGACCTTTCAAACTCAGTATTTCTTATTAATGTAACCAATGAGCTGGTAATACAACATTTAGTTCAGTGAGCTTTTCAAAGTAATACATTAGTTAATAAAATAATTTGTAGCATTTTAATTTACCATACTTGTCTTTTAGAAGTTATTATTTCTGAAAATGTCCCATATATGAGATACGCCAACCTGCAAAGTATAATTAGAATAAATTAACTTTATTCAATTTTTTGTAGTAACAAAGAGATAATGAAAAAAGAGTTGTTTGAAATTAGTATTAGTACCAAAAGCTAAAACCTGGATTGTACATCGTAAATCATAGTACCAACCTACAAAATCTTTACAAATGCTTAACATATGTCATACTGTATTTTCTTGTAATATCGCTGCTCTGAATGGCATAGTTCCTTGTTTTTGAGTGAATAATCTGCCTTTGTTTTGTGAGTGTTCTGCAACCATTTGAAGAGTCTTACTTACCAAGTCCTCAGGGTTCAAGAGCTTGATGCAGGAGAAAAATGATGCCATTTGGGATGACTGAGCATACTTACAAACTAGGCTGTGATGGAACGCTTTTCTAGGTTGGAGTTTTAGCCTCTGAACATAAGACGTTTGTCATAGTATCTTTTCTTTGCTCAAAGTCCAAGTTTATAATGTTGTATTGTCTTCACCAAACAGTTTCTAAGTTAAAGCCTAATAATATTATATAAAAAAATAAAATCAGCCCTAATTTACTAATTTGCACATCATTGAGGAAGAATGGGTTATTATAGGAGCTGATGCTGTTTAGTCACTAAGTCATGTCCAAGTCTTTGCATCCCCATGGACTGCAGCACACCAGGCTTCCCTGTCCTTCACTATCTCCCAGAATTTGTTCAGATTCATATCCGTTGAGTCGCTGATGCCATCCAACCATCACATCCTCTGTCAACCCTGTTTCCTCCTGCCTTCAGTCTTTTCCAGCATCAGGGTCTTTTCCAACGCATTGGCTCTTCGCATCAGGTGGCCAGAGTATTGGAGCTTCAGCTTCGGCATCAGTCCTTCTAATGAATGAATATTCAGGGTTGGTTTCCTTTAGGATTGACTGGTTGGATCTCCTTGCAGTCCAAGGGACTCTCAGGAGTCTTTTGCAGCATCTTAGGTGCTAGGTAATCAGTGATTTGTAATAGGAAACAGTCATTTGTGACTTCATGATAGGAACATTTCAAAAACTGGACATTAACATGGAAAAAGTGTTTTGGGAAAAAAATGTTATATAAGACATCTTACCTTTCTACTTAAAAGTAAGTAATGTGTAAATTACCATTTTTTAAGACAAAAAAACCCAAGTTCAGAGAAAATGATTTAGTGTAAAGGATATCTTTTTTAGAAAGCTATGGATGATTTGTTTTGAAGATAAATTCCCTCAAAATATAATTTTAGAAATATATAATGCATTTGTTCATAATTTGATGTTGTTGTTCAGTTGCTCAGTTGCATCCTACTCTTTGCAACCCCATGGACTGCAGCACGCCAAATGACCCTGTCCTTCACTGACTCCCAGAGTTTGCTGAAGCTCACGTCCATTGAGTGGATGATGCCATCCACCTGAGTCGGCTCTTTGCATCAGGTGGCCAAAGTATTTGCTATAGTGTCATCTTTAATGGCATGTATTACTTCAGAGTCATTCAGTGCCCATGAGATACTGTCTCATACTTTTAGATTTTAATATGCAATCATGATTTCAAAGATTAATCAGTCTACACACAAGTACTAAATTGTACTGGACTTCCAAATATGTATTTCAAGTATTGTTTCCCCTCTGTGCTCCATTAATGAAGCATTTAATGAAGAAATGAGTAGGATCAAGAAGAGAGTAGATAGCAAAACCGAGAGGACTTCATGACTCTGGAACTCAAATTGGTTGGAAGAAAGTTTCTAAATTTAAAATGCCTTAAGTTACATTGTAAGCTTTCAAATAAAGCTTCACTGGTGAAGATAAATGCCTTGAAGAAAAGTTATTTGGACTGACAAGATGGGGATATTTAAAGTATATTTAACAGATTCTAAAAAGGACATGTGCTTCAGATGGTAGGTTTCTGTCTTTAATTCTTAAAGGATAAGACAGTTGTCTAGTATAGCACAAGATGAGTTTACATTTCATTACTGACAGCTCTTTTAAAACCACGGCAGTCTTTTGTGAACACTCCTGGTCCTCTCACACTTAGCATGTGTGATTTGTGCTGACAAGTGAGGATAAATAGATTGTCGGGCTACTGATTCTGAGTTCAAACTTTTCAAAATCTACCTGATACTCTTACTGCCATGAGTCCTGGGTTATTTAGAGAGTGCCATGCCTTTGGGTGGGTTAACTGGATGTAGAAGTGAAACCTTCATTGCCTGAGTTGTAAAAATTTAAAAATCCTAGCTGCTTGGGCAGTCTTGACACTTTCATCTTAGGGAAATGTATTCTAAGTACTATACTTTCAAGCATGTTTCCCTTTAAGGAAGATTTTTTTTTTTAACTTCAAAATTGCCTGATGATTCACATTACTCATGCAAGCTTATCATTGGTCTTAGTAGCTAAACTGGCTATTATGCAGACAGACCAGAGCTTTAGAAGGCAGCTTGGTTGTAGTGGTGAGAATATCTAAATAATAGTTTATTTCTGCCTGTTCCACCCAGTCATTAACTCACTGCCACCAGCCATCAGTTCTCCTGTGGCACGAGGAAAGCCTGTCGTTTACAACCCACGACTATTTTAGGACCAGTCCTATAAAGTATAACGAATAGGCTGAAATCTTAGGGTGGAGT
Source organism: Cephalophus harveyi (assembly GCA_006410635.1). Lineage (NCBI taxonomy): Eukaryota > Metazoa > Chordata > Mammalia > Artiodactyla > Bovidae > Cephalophus > Cephalophus harveyi. The sequence continues at coordinate 5,071 of SJYT01039760.1, forward strand.
TGAAAAAGGGGGCGCTAAGACTGCACAGGGCTGAGTGAGGACTTATTTGATCCCTTTTGTTTCTCTTTTAAAAACCAGTATTTTTGTTCAGTAGGAAGATGTGCACAACAGTAGTAGATAACTTCCAAGAGGAAAAAGTGGGCGTTTAGTGAAAATGGTGTCCTTCTATCTCCTGCCTCCATCGCTCCGCACAGGCAGGTTGCTTCTACCTGTCTCCCATGTCTCTTTTCAGAGACATCATATGCACGTATAAGCACCTTTCTCTTTTTGCAAATAGTAAATATCATACTTACTGTTCTTTTTAAAAAGAAAACTTTTTATTTTGTATTGGGGTATACTCAGTTAACAAACAGTGTTGTAATAGTTTCAGGTGACCAGGGCAGAGGGGTTCAGCCTTACATGTATGTATCCGTTCTCCCCCAAGCCTCACTCCCATCCAGGCTGCCAAGGCATTGAGCAGAGTTTCCTGTGCTGTACAGAAGATCCTTGTTGGTTACCCATTTTAAACATAGCGTTGTGTACGTGTCTATCCCAAACTCCCTAACTATTCCTTCCCCCTTTCTTTCCCCGCTCCCCACCCTCAGCAGCCATAAGCTCCTTTTAGAAGTCCGTGAGTCTGTTTCGTAAGTTCATCGGTATCGTTTCTTTTTAGATTCCACATATAAGGGATGTCGTATGATATTTATGCTTTTCCGTCTTGCTCACTGTTCTTTATTTTGCCTTTTCTCTTAGGAGTATGTCACTGTTGGTTCCATATTAGTACATGTAGATTTAATGGCCTCATCGGCTGCATTTTGTACTATAATTTCTTTAGTTTTCTCCTAGAATCTGAGGTTATTTTTAGCCTTTTAGTATAAACAGCATCACAGCAGATATCCACGCACATAAGCCTTTGTGTGTATAAACATAGGAGAACGATGCTGTTGATCACTTTCTGAAACTTAATTCGGAAACACGCTCAGTGACTTCCAAGTTCAGTTCAGCCAGCCACCTCTGTGAGCGCGTTACTCATTCTGGGCCCCGTCTAGGCTGCTCCTGGGGACTCTGAGGGACATGGTCTCTGCCCTCCACAGGGCAGTCACTCCTCAGTGACCGCGCTGCCTCACGCTCTAGTGCTGAATGACCAGTGAGAGGTGCGGCGGACCACTGTGGAGACCCATGGCCGAGGGGAGCGACTTCTGATGTGGGGTTAGGGAATAATTCAGGGTGGGTTGGAACTAGACGTCCATGTGGGAAGTGGCATGGACACGTGAGAAGGCGGATGGGGAGGGTCCAGGAAGGTGGATGCACCAAAGCACATCCTGGGTGTACGGCCCTCCACACGGGGCCTCCTCACCAGTCCTTCCTTGTGCCAGGCCCTCTCCCACTTCAGAATGCTGGCACTATTTTCCCTTCGGCCTGGAATAATACTTCCCTGAGATTTCTTATTTGGCTGCACCATGCAGTATGTAGGACCTTAGTTCCCCGACCAGGGATCAAACCCACGCCCCTTTCAGTGGAAGCGTGGAGTCTTAACCACTGGGCAACCAGGGAAGCCCTTCCCTGAGGTTTCTTGATAGCTTGCGTTTGAAGTATCAAGATGCAGGTTAATTTCACTGCTTGCCCCAGAACAGTGGGTAGGGATTTGCTTTACTTTTATACAACAGAAGTTGCCATTTATACAACAGAAATTGCCATTGTTGGATTTCTTAGAATAGAGGAATAGTCAGCCTCAAAGGTAAATTCAGGTCTCTTCCTGTCAGTAACACTAAACATCTGGAAGCTTTGAAATGAGTGTTGGTACTTCTGCTCGTCAAGGGTTTTTTTGTTTTGTTTTGTTTTTTTTAAAAAACTCTCAGCTCTGCGCATACCTCTTTCCATGCTTAAGTTAACTTTTTGAGAGGCAGCTAAGGTGCCATGCAGAATCAGAGTCACTTGATACAATTGGGATCTAAGCTGGTTTCACACACAGCAGCCGTGCAGTTCATAGGCAAGGGTTCTAGTAAGTAGAGGCAAATCGATCCCCTGTCTGAATGTGCTTTAGTTTAGTGTTATTATTTCTTTGGGCCATGCTGGATCTTCCTTACTATGCACAGGCTTTCTCTGGTTGCAGCAAGCGGGGCTCCTGTTTAGCTGCAGCGAGCGGGCTTCTCATTGTGGAGGCTTCTCTTGTTGCTGAGCGCAGACCCTAGGGTGTGCGGGCTTCAGTAGCTGCAGCTCCCAGGCTTAGCTGTCCCACGGACTGTGGGATCTTCTCAGATCAGGGATCAAACCTGTGTCTCTTGTGTTGACAGACAGATTCTTTGCCACTGAACCACCAGGGAAGCCCTTGAATATGCTTTAGGTAGTCTTGTCTAAGTCCTACATTTTACAGGAGATTCTGTTTATGTTGGGATGAAGAAGGGGGAAGTGGTGGTAAGAAATGGGCAATCATAGGGAATGAACATTGCTCGTAGGGAGCTTATAATATATAATAGATAAACATATGAATAAAACAGTTTTATGTATTTACTGTCAAGTGAGTTGACTAGAGAGTGAGATATGATTTAAAAATTTGGAGGAGAGATTGACTAGTTCTTGAGGTTTCATTGATCTAAATTTTAAATATCATACTAAAGTTGGCGACATCATGGAGTTTGTTAGGAAAATAAGTTCATCACTTACATTGCTAACCAGTAGCTTGAATATTAATAGCATTATAGTATGATGCCCCTTGTTATACTTTAACATGTTTATGAACATCATAAGTGAGTTAAAGCATCTTATAAATATTTTGAGTTTGTGTGTATGTGTGTGTGTGTGAGTTGCTCAGTCATGTCTGACTCTCTGTGACCCCATAAACTGTAGCCTGCCAGGCTCCTCTGTCCATGGGATTCTTCAGGCAAGAATACTGGAAGCAGGTTACCATTTCCTGTTCCAGGGGATCTTCCCAACCCAGGGATCCAACCCCCTTTTCCTGCAGTGGCAGGTAGATTTTTTACCACTGTGCCACTTAGGAATGTATCTTGTTATTAGAGACCAAGTGCACTATTCACCACTTTCCATGCATTTCTCATTTAATTCATACAAATACCCTATGAGTCAGGTGTGGTCATTGTATCCGGGATCCTACAAAGACCCAGAAGGATAAGTTTGAGGGCCTGAAATGCTAGTGCCATAAAGACAGAAAGAGGGGACAGGATTTGAAACAGTAGAGGCAGATTGGATAGAACTGTAGGCCTCAACTTCCTTCTAATAAGAACTGATAATATAGGGACTTCCCTGGTGGTCCAGTGGCTAAGACTCCACCTCACCCCCAAATGCAAGGGGCCTGGGTTCAATTCCTCGTCCAGGAACTAGATCCCATGTGCCACAACTGACGATCCCATGTGCTGCAGCTAAACCTGGTGGAGTCAAATAAATAAATTCTTAAAAAAAAAAAAAAAGTAATTTAGAGAACAGCTGTCTTAGATTCTTTCCAGAACAAAAGCTGTAAGACTCATCTCCGCAATGATTGTGATATATGTTTCTTTTATGCAATTAATGTATCTTTAAAATATTCCCTGAATGCTCGGTCTACCTCCTTTTAGAGATTTAAAGTTTATTTCTGTATTCAGTCAGTTCAGTTCAGTCACTCAGTCATGTCCAATTCTTTATGACCCATGAATCACAGCATGCAAGGCCTCCCTGTCCATCACCAACTCCCAGAGTTCACTCAAACTCATGTCCATCGAGTCGGTGATACCATCCAGCCTCTGTCATCCTCCGTCATCCCCTTCTCCTCCTGCCCCCAAACCCTCCCAGCATAAGGGTCTTTTCCAATGAGTCAACTCTTGGCATCAGGTAGCCAAAACATTGGAGCTTCATCTTTTTAGCATCATTCCTTCCAATGAACACCCAAGACTGATCTCCTTTAGGATGGACTGCTTGTATCTCCTTGCAGTCCTAGGGACTCTCAAGAGTCTTCTCCAACAGCACAGTTCAAAAGCATCAATTATTCGGTGCTCAGCTTTCTTCACAGTCCAACTCTCACATCCATACATGACCACTGGAAAAACCATAGCCTTGACTAGACAGACCTTTGTTGGCAAACTAATGTCTCTGCTTTTGAATATGCCATTTAGGTTGGTCATAACTTTCCTTCCAAAGAGTAAGCATCTTTTAATTTCATGGCTGCAGTCACCATCTGCAGTGATTTTGGAGCCCCAAAAAATAAAGTCTGACACTGTTTCCACTGTTTCCCCATCTATTTGCCATGAAGTGATGGGACCAGATGCCGTGATTTCTGAATTAGTAATGCCCAGTTCCGGTATCAGGACAACCAGGATTGTCACTGGGTGTCATAAAACATGTTTTGAAATCATCCAAGTAAAGTTAAAATCATCAAAATAATGTTCATGTCTTTTCATAAACATTTTCTTCTAATGATAATGTCTGAAATCGTGTAGTGAGTAGTACAGTGATGAGACCCCAAAGTATATTTTGACCTCTGTTCAAATAGCAGGAAAAGAGAAAAGAAGTAAGAGTGGGAGAAAATAATTCATAAAAATCAGGCAACAACCATAACATTTTAGAAGTTTCATAACGAATTAGTGTGGCCCAAACCACTCCCCTCCCCGCTTGGCATTGGCTCGCTGATTACCTCATTCACTGGAACTCATTTAGTTGGACATTTACCCTTATAGAAACAGAAAAGCCTCTTAGTTCAAGTTTGAGGGTAGTGGCCTACTTTCATCACATGGCATATTTTAAAAATTCACTTCAGTCAGTGTTCTTGCCTGGAGAATCCCAGGGACAGGGGAGCCTGGTGGGCTGCCGTCTGTGGGATCACGCAGAGTCGGACACGACTGAAGTGACTTAGCAGCAGCGGCAAGGACACCCCAGAAGAGCTTTTTGCTTAGGTGTTGCTACTACATATTCCTCAGGTTAGCTTAACTGCACTCAAGCTTGAGGTTTCTGAAGGAAAACGTGGGCCTTGGGTTCCTGTAAGATAAATAATGCCCCCGCCCCACACAACTGAATTTCTAGCTGTTACTCTCCAAGTTACCACAGCCTTCTGACTACTCCATTTCTGGGGCCACTGCTTTCTGCCAATTTCCATTTTAAGAGACAAACAAAGCAGCTGATAATAATTGTCCTCATTTCGGCAATCAGAGCCTCACTTGAACTTCCTGAGCCGTTTCTCTTGATCAAATGTTTCTTTGCCTGGAAGGCTTGTCTGACTGTTCTGTGAGGCTCTCTAGACAGCGTCAGTCATTTTCTGTTGAGTTTATTTATGTTTTTGGAACCTCCCTTCAGTAGAACTAGCTGTGCTTTCTCCTCACTTGTCTTTCCAGTGTCCCCTGCCTCCCTGTCCTCGCCCCAGCCCTCTCCCTCTGTCACACGCCTGACTTGTCACCGTTTGAGGGCTTTCAACCCACTCAGTCTGTGCTGCTGCCCATGTGAGCTCAGGCACAAGGACGTTCCCAGGTTCCCAGTCTTTCCGAGGAGGCAATCACACTGCCTGCATCCAAAGCCTAGCACAGCCACTTACTACCGTAAACTAGTTTCCTTTGTGTTTAACTGTGATACTAACAACTATATTAGGGCTTCCCAGGTGGTGCTAGTGGTAAAGAACCCACCTGCAAATGCAGGAGACCCAGGAGACCAGGGTTAATCCCGAGGTTGGGAAGATCCCCTGCACAAGGGCATGGCAACCCACTCCAGTATTCTTGCCTGGAGAATCCCATGAACAGAGGAGCCTGGCGGGCTGCAGTCTTGTGGGGTCTCAGAGTCGGACATAACTGAAGTGACTTCGTGCACAGCAATTATATTACTTTCTAGGGTATTTTAATGATTAACTGATATCACACATTCAAAACTCTTCAAATACCCAGCAGATTGTAACTGCTCAAGAATTTCTCATCAGGTTTGCCACTATATTATAAGCACTAGCATATCCACTGATCTTCGTATTTTTATATTGTCTATAATAAGACTAGAATATTCTCCCTCCCCTATTTTTACAAAATTCTAGGTGGGTTAGGAAGGAAATGGAAATAATTTTCGCATACATCTCCAAAAGGAACACTCACTTTCATTTATTATCTTTCTTCAAAATTAAAAAAATTAATGAACATAGGTTATTTTTAATATTATGTATATATGATAATTTCATCTTTATACATTGGCTTCTTTCATATTAAACACAAAGCATGCATTTGGCATAATACTGTAATTATTCCAACAATATAGGAATATATTGTTTTATCTTCTATGCAAAATAGAAAATAAAATCTTCTTATAGGACTCTGAAATAAATAATCTCTTTAAAACATATAAATGCATACTCATATTTTTGTTATATAAATATATTTATAAACAAGTGGTCTGAAAGTTCTGAGTATTACAGCTTGATTTAAAACTTGGATTCTTATGATAAATTTAGTATGTTTTGCCTTTAATTTTAAAAAACTGGAAACAAATAAGCGTGGATATGGAAATTCATCAAAATTGCCAATTTAGTCAAAGTTATAAAATTCATTTTCTATATTGTGCTGTCATCTAACCTTGGAATAATAACTGTGAATTTCATTAACTGAGAAGCAGAAACTAGAAAATGAAATGTAAATCAATGAACTGTGAAAATGATGATATATTCACGTATACTCTATTGAAAACGATTTTGCATTTTCTGCTAATGCAGATGTGATGTGGGATCAGTGAGGTGGAATTATTGACTTAAAAGGGCTTTTTAAGAACTTGAGCATATATGATCTTCATACATTTAGTGAACAAAATTCTTAGTAATATTTTCTTAGAATCCCTGAGTTTTAGTACCTGTATGGACTTTATAGGTTTTCCTTAGCCTGACCCATAGGTCAGCAAACTTTTTCTTAAAGGACCAAATTACTAAATTTTGTAACTTTACAGGTTATGCTGTGTGCCAAGTCACTCAAGTCGTGTCTGACTCTCTGTGACCCCATGAACTGTAGCCCACCAGGCTCCCCTGTCCATGAGATTCTCCAGGCAAGAACACTGGAGTGGGTTGCCATGCCCTCCTCCAGGGAATCCTCCCCACCCAGGGATCAAACCCGCCTCTCTTATGTCTTCTGCATTGGCAGGTGGGTTCTTTACCGCTAGCTCCACCTGGGAAGCCATTATAGGTTATACAACTCAGCTTGCTGTTGAGTGCAAAAAAGCCATCGGAGAAGGCGATGGCACCCCACTCCAGTACTCTTGCCTGGAAAATCCCATGGACGGAGGACCCTGGTGGGCTGCAGTCCATGGGGTCGCTGAGAGTTGGACACGACTGAGCGACTTCACTTTCACTTTTCACTTTCATGCATTGGAAAGGAAATGGCAACCCACTCCAGTGTTCTTGCCTGGAGAATCCCAGGGATGGCGGAGCCTGGTGGGCTGCCGTCTATGGCGTCGCACAGAGTCAGACTCGACTGAAGTGACTTAGCAGCAGCAGCAGCAAAAAAGCCATGGACAATATGTGAAGAAACAGCTATAATTGTGTTCCAGCAAAATTTATTTACACAGACAGGTAGCCTGCTTTTAGGCTACAGCTGGCTGACTCTGATCTCAGCCCCTTTATTTTACTCATAACATAAGCAAGAGAGCTTAAGGGCACACAGCTAGCTGGCTAGTGTCAGAACCACGATCAGGCCTTTAGTTTTTTCTTATTGCAACTTCCAAAATGCAGAATACTGCTCTGGTAGCAAAAGCATGTTTTCTACATGGTAGTCGGCCGAAAAATTCTGGCTAATTGGTCTTACCACCACACCTATCAGTTTCTTGTAAAGCAGTATTTCCCACAGGAATGTATTGTTTTTTATCTTCTATGCAAAATAAAAAATAAAATCTTCATATATATGACATTTAGGTATTTGAAATGTTCCTTTCTTATTTAGAATGTCCTTTTAAAAATATTATGATCCTTCCTGTTATTTCAAAGGAAAGATTAAAAGAACAAGTGCCCTTGTGGATAGACAGAACCTAGGAATAATTTATTAACTTAAAGAATTCAAAGATAATTAAATAATAGCAAAATAAAATATTGCCTTAAAATGTGTTAATGTCTTGTGGGCTTAATTTCATTTTAATCAGAGTTTGTTTTCAGAGATTACTTAGGTGAAAGCCTCTGACAAATGCCAGTCATAACATTTTAAAGGGATTTTGGTATCCTGTGAAGAGTACCTTCTGTTAAAGTAGAAGTCTGGACAGAAACAAAAGCAAAGATGTTTCATTTAAAGGAAAGAAAAGGAGATTATAATTGTTATCTCAAAACTTTTTTCTACCTTAAGAAACAACATGTGATATTAAAGGTATTAAAAAAATAAGCCTGTCCCCCCAATGCTTACATTTCCTGCCTCCTGTTATGGCAGATATGAGGCTGTCGGGCATGTAAGTCTTTTATTATTCACATTGAAGTTTGTCCCAGGTAAATTTTAATTTTCAATAAAATTAATCTCAATGCATGTAGATCATTTATTGTCCAGAATATATTTCAAAATTGGTAATTGGCTCATCCTTTTGCCATGGATGAACCTGAGGCTGCTATTACATTCCTGCAAGAAATGATGATAATCTGAGGAGAAGGAAGAAAGGAGAGAAACTATGATGTAAAAATCCATTGAATTTTTGGAAGCTTTTATTTATTTGTTTGTTTTTGACTGTTCTGGGTCTTTGTTGCTTTGCACAGGCTTTCTCTAGCTTTGGCAGCCGGGGTTGCTGTGCACGGACTTCTCATTGTGGTGGGTTCTCTGTGGAGTACAGGCTCTAGGGTGCGCAGGCTCAGGACTTGTGGCACGCAGCCTCAGTAGTTTCAGCTTGTGGGCTTGGTGGTTGCGTCTTGGGAGCTCCAGCATGCAGGCTGAGGACTTGTGGCACGCAGGCTTCATTGCTCCGCAGCCTGTGGGATCTTCCTAGACCAGGAATCGAACGTGTGCCCCTTTGTCCACTGTGCCACGAGGGAGATCTTCCGTTAAATTTTGTAATTGTGTAAGTGAAAGGAGCCTATCATGAAACAAGACTGCCAGTTTTGATGAATGGATGGATAGTGACCTTTAGTGGTAAGTTACAGAACACTGGAAGTGGTAGTTTTGGTTGGGGAATTGGGAACAATAAAAATAAACATTCATATGGAGGATATAAATCATTATTTTTATATAGAAATCTTAACTTTTAGGGGAAGATTGATAGTAGAGATGTGTATTTGGGATCTTCAGCAGATAGGTAGTAACTGAAGACATGGGGGTAAACCAGATCCTCCAGGAAAACCAGTCAAGTGCAGAGACCAAAGGTCAAAGCCAAAACCCTGAACATCCCTATAAGAAAGTACTTTTCTCTTTTGTTTGATAGTTGTTTATTGATACACTCTAAGAGTGGCAATAATGAGCTTTACAAATTAACCCATCATCAGATACTTAATGTAAATTCTCTGAGAGGGAGAGAATGCCATTAAAAATATCTATTTAAAAAGAAATTCCTGGACTTCCATGGTGGCCCAGTGGTTAAGAATCTGCCTGCTAATGCAGGGGACATGAGTTCAATCCCAGGTCCGGGGAGATCCCACATGCCGCAGAAGAACGAAGCCCGTGCACCACAATACTGAAGCCTGCACGTCTAGAGTCCTTGATCTGCAACAGGAGAAGCTACAGCAATGAGAAACCCGCACACTGCAGCTAGGGAAAGTCTGCACACTGCAGCTAGGGAAAGTCTACACGCAGCAGCCAAGACCCAGCGCAACCAAAAATTAGGAAAAGATTCCTGGCCAGGTCCCAGGACTGTGCAATGAGAAAGAAATATAAAAATCTTCTGCCCTTACTCCATGGATTAGCTGACAGAATAGAGAAAGTCTTTTCCTTTGCAGCCTGACAGCCTAATGGTAAAATGTTAGCCAAGTATGTCATGTCTGTTTCAAATCAAGTATTGAAGAAAGGAGCCCCTGTCTTAGAAATGTCACGTTGTGATAAAGAGCAGAACATTCTTTTTTCTGATCATTCAGTTTGAGGAATGAGGTATGGTGAGAGAGACCTGTGGGAATTGGTCTAGTATGAAAGCAAAACCACTGAGAAGCGCTGAACAGTGGCACGTCCTCCGGAAAGACTGAAGTGCTGAAAGACGTCCCTTTATACTGTGTTTCAGTTGGCTTTCACAAGGCCATCTAGCTCTTGCCATTATTCCACTTACTTTGAAAGAAACAAGTCAATGTTGCCAGCTCTTTCGCAATTCGTTAGTCAAAGCAAAATCATGGAAGTGAGCATTCTTGAAGCCCAATTCTTAATTTAGCCACTTTCTCCATGGAGTCAGAGGGAGAACTCAAGTTTCCAAGCAGGGTTACCACCTATAAAAAGGATGTATCAGGATTTGAAAGAATAATTAGATGTGCATGGAATAGAAATCTATTGGACATGAGTGTGCAGCTATTAAGAAAAGAATTTTTACTGTTACTATTTGGGGTTCTTAAAACTGTTTACTAGTAAATTGCCATTTGACGCTGGATTCATAGCACCTTCCCTGTATTAATAATACAGTTTGCTGTAGAGACTTGTGGTTGGCGTCCAGTTTAGTGCCTGTAGTACCTCCCCATTCCTGTCCTTGGAGAAAGAAATGGCAACTGACTTCAGTATTCTTGCCTGAAGAATTCCATGGACAGAGGAGCCTGGCAGATTGTAGTCCATGGGATTGCAAAGAGTTGGACGCGACTGAGTGATACTGGTGAGGAATTGGGTAAACCCATATCTGAAGCCCACACAGAAGTATGAGCTGGAGAAGTCTCCTAAGAATGACAGTTAAAACTTGGCATGAGCCACAGTTATCCACAAAGTGTATGCATTTAGAAAGCATTGGTTTAAATATGTAGCTGCAGACAAGTCCATCAGTTGTGGAGCAGATAGAGGAAGTTCCAGAAGCCGGCCAAATCACTGCTGTTATCTCTTCCATAACTGAGAAGTCAAGGGAATAACTTTAAAAGATTAGGAGGGAAGTTTGGGGGAGAATCGATACATGTATATATATGGCTGAGTCCCTTTGCTGTTGGCCTGAAACTATTACAACATTGTTAATCAGCTGTGTGCATGCTGTTCGTTCTTCCCTTCAGTCATGTCCAGCTCTTTGTGACCCTGTGGACTGTAGCCTGCCAGGCTCCTCCGTTGAAGGGATTCTCCAGGCAAGAAAACTGGAGTGGGTTGCCATGCCCTCCTCCAGGGGATCTTCCCTACCCAAGGATTGAACCCACATCTCTTTTATCTCCTGCATTGGCAGATGGGTTCTTTACCACTAGCACCGCCTGGGAAATCCAATCAGCTATACCCCAATACAAAATAAAAAGTTAAAAAAAAAAAATAACCTGCCATGTGGCAGATGTATATTGTATTATATTTCATGCTTGCATGCTTAGTCGCTCAGTTGTCTGACTCTTTGCATCTCCATAGACTGTAGCCCACCAGACTCCTCTGTCCATGGGATTCTCCAGGCAAGAATACTGGAGCAGGTTGCCATTTCCTCCTCCAGGGGATCTTCCCCACCCAGGGATCGAACCAGCATCTCCTGTGTCTTCTGCATTGCAGGCAGATTCTTTACCCACTGAGACATCTTCTAGACTATTATTGCATTATATTACATATCACATAATTGTATTTGCATATCATTATACATTTCATCTTATGTTACATATAATAAAGTGAGATAACAAAATAAAATAAAAGAATGGGAGTGGTCAACTGTATCCATTGCAGCTGAGAACTTTTAAGATAAGGTCTGAAGAATCTCCATTGGTTGATGCCAAAGGGTTAGTTCGCTTAAGGCAAATGTTGGAAGAACTGTCACATGACTTACTTTGTGTCCCTGCCAGAGGGTAGAACCAGACTCAGAACGGCAGCAGAAGTGAGACCGTGTTACAGAGATAGGTCCTGGGGAAAGAACTTACCTGCAAAGCTTCTGAACTCTTCTGGAAATCTAAGATTCTGCTATGCTAACTCATATTAAGGTTGCCCAAATTTGAATAATTGGCAACAGGGCTTGATTATTAGGATTTTTAACTCTGCTCTTTAGGGATCTTTCCTTAGTTAGAAGTGGTAACATCTTTTCGTTGGGTACTTTTAAATGGTTATGCAAGCCAATTTAGGTGCCCAAAGAAACGTGCACCCTTTCATATACACATGCTCAGCCAAAGCAGCAGCGTATAAATAACCTGTACTCATCTAGTTAGCATTTCACTTTGCTTTTTTGACTTTTAATTCAGACTAAACATTAATATAAGAAGTTTTGATAATAACCCCTGAACTTCATCCTTTTTAGAAGGTAATGTAGCGCTCTTCCTGTAGGGTAACCATAGCAACTGACAAGGACCAGAGAAAGAAAGCTTTCACACATGCTGTGCTAATTAATCCTATCCTACAGATTCCCTTCAGCTGGAGGATACAGTTTAATAAATTTTGCATGAGTAAGCGTGTTTTGATGCGTGAACTATATAAATACATAGGGGTATCTTTACTAAAAATATTTATTTAAAAATGTGGTTCTGTATTTCTGCTTCAAGGTGTGCTTTTTTTTCTTTTGAATCATTGATTTAATAATTTGCTCCTTCTTTGAAAAGTTTGGGGATTTATCTCTTTAACTTAACAGAAATATTTTTAGGATGAAAAACTTTTGTTTAACAATATACAAGACATTTGCCCCAAGAATATGTTTTAATTGACTCTATGATATAGTGAGATGTGAGTTTTTCTCAAGTGATGCAGGAGAGTGTATCTTAAAAATATCACAACATTATTCAATATAACACATTTACATGCAAACCATTTTAAGAAACTGTCTTAACGCTTTGAAGAGTTAGAATATCGAAAACTCACTTTCCCTGGTGATTTGGGAAGTTATATATGACCCGTGTGAATGGAGTTTGGGCAGTCCTTGACCTAAACTTGGGGCTTCCCTGGTGGCTCAGAAGATAAAAAATCTGCCTGCCAATGCAGGAGACATGGATTTGATCCTTGGATTGGGAAGATCCCCTGGAGGAGGGCATGTCAATTCAATCCAGTATTCTTACCTGGAGAATCCCATGGACAGAGGAGCCTGGCGGGCTGCAGTACAGTCTGTGGGTCACAAAGAGTCGGACATGACTGAGCAACTCAGCACTCACACAGTTGACCTAACCTTGAGATGGAGAAAACTAATGTAGATAAAGAGCTTTTTCTGTTTCTAGTTTTTCAGAACTATTTAATAAGTTTTACAAACTTATATTCAGAGTGAGCATAATTGACTTGGAGTCATACATCATTATTTAGATTTCTACTAGGTTATTTTGAGGTCTGGTTCTCTCTTTAAAACTGGGAATATCACAATTTTCTATAACCAGTGTGGTCTTCTGAGCTGTCAAAGAAATATCAGATTTTTAAATTCTCCTATCCCTCTGGCCTAGCTTTCTGTCAACAGGGCCTTGGCAAAACCAAGAAAACCAGCCTGAATGTTTCTGGCATCCCATTTGCCTTGACAACAGCATATGGAGCAAGTCAGAACCGATTTTGGGACTACGCTTAGCTCCTTGGTCTGTATAGAAACATGTTCATTTGAGGAAGGAAACCCTTTGATGGTATTACGAAACTCTGGAAACACTTTCATGCCCTGATTGTTTTATCTGTTGTTCAGTTTTGCTTGCTTTGAGGTAGGATAAAACCTTGCAGAAAAAAGGAGAAGAGGTTATTATGGAAATCTATTTTCAGAGATAGTCATTCCATTCATGTGCAGAAAAGTTAGAGACCATATATATGTATGTATGTTTGAATGCATCAAATCTGTACACTTTAATATGGAATACTTGTAACACTAGTCAATTTATAATATGCCATTGTATTGTTGTAAAAACTGTATGGTAGGGAAAATTGAATTATTGTAACCAAATTGAACTTATTAGAAATTCTTCATCTTACCAGCTACCCTGTTAATTTTAATATTTACCTATAATACAATAAAAGAAATGCCATTAAAAACTGTTTAATAAAAAAAGGTAATGTTCCTAAGTATTACATAAAAACTTAAATAATCAAAACATTAAAATGAATATATTATGGTAGGTTCACTGTAAAAATGTTTATTTACTTAGAGCATCACCTGTCTCTTATACACATCTATCCACAAAGTGTATGCATTTAGAAAGCATTGGTTTAAATATGTAGCTGCAGACAAGTCCATCAGTTGTGGAGCAGATAGAGGAAGTTCCAGAAGCCGGCCAAATCACTGCTGTTATCTCTTCCATAACTGAGAAGTCAAGGGAATAACTTTAAAAGATTAGGAGGGAAGTTTGGGGGAGAATCGATACATGTATATATATGGCTGAGTCCCTTTGCTGTTGGCCTGAAACTATTACAACATTGTTAATCAGCTGTGTGCATGCTGTTCGTTCTTCCCTTCAGTCATGTCCAGCTCTTTGTGACCCTGTGGACTGTAGCCTGCCAGGCTCCTCCGTTGAAGGGATTCTCCAGGCAAGAAAACTGGAGTGGGTTGCCATGCCCTCCTCCAGGGGATCTTCCCTACCCAAGGATTGAACCCACATCTCTTTTATCTCCTGCATTGGCAGATGGGTTCTTTACCACTAGCACCGCCTGGGAAATCCAATCAGCTATACCCCAATACAAAATAAAAAGTTAAAAAAAAAAAATAACCTGCCATGTGGCAGATGTATATTGTATTATATTTCATGCTTGCATGCTTAGTCGCTCAGTTGTCTGACTCTTTGCATCTCCATAGACTGTAGCCCACCAGACTCCTCTGTCCATGGGATTCTCCAGGCAAGAATACTGGAGCAGGTTGCCATTTCCTCCTCCAGGGGATCTTCCCCACCCAGGGATCGAACCAGCATCTCCTGTGTCTTCTGCATTGCAGGCAGATTCTTTACCCACTGAGACATCTTCTAGACTATTATTGCATTATATTACATATCACATAATTGTATTTGCATATCATTATACATTTCATCTTATGTTACATATAATAAAGTGAGATAACAAAATAAAATAAAAGAATGGGAGTGGTCAACTGTATCCATTGCAGCTGAGAACTTTTAAGATAAGGTCTGAAGAATCTCCATTGGTTGATGCCAAAGGGTTAGTTCGCTTAAGGCAAATGTTGGAAGAACTGTCACATGACTTACTTTGTGTCCCTGCCAGAGGGTAGAACCAGACTCAGAACGGCAGCAGAAGTGAGACCGTGTTACAGAGATAGGTCCTGGGGAAAGAACTTACCTGCAAAGCTTCTGAACTCTTCTGGAAATCTAAGATTCTGCTATGCTAACTCATATTAAGGTTGCCCAAATTTGAATAATTGGCAACAGGGCTTGATTATTAGGATTTTTAACTCTGCTCTTTAGGGATCTTTCCTTAGTTAGAAGTGGTAACATCTTTTCGTTGGGTACTTTTAAATGGTTATGCAAGCCAATTTAGGTGCCCAAAGAAACGTGCACCCTTTCATATACACATGCTCAGCCAAAGCAGCAGCGTATAAATAACCTGTACTCATCTAGTTAGCATTTCACTTTGCTTTTTTGACTTTTAATTCAGACTAAACATTAATATAAGAAGTTTTGATAATAACCCCTGAACTTCATCCTTTTTAGAAGGTAATGTAGCGCTCTTCCTGTAGGGTAACCATAGCAACTGACAAGGACCAGAGAAAGAAAGCTTTCACACATGCTGTGCTAATTAATCCTATCCTACAGATTCCCTTCAGCTGGAGGATACAGTTTAATAAATTTTGCATGAGTAAGCGTGTTTTGATGCGTGAACTATATAAATACATAGGGGTATCTTTACTAAAAATATTTATTTAAAAATGTGGTTCTGTATTTCTGCTTCAAGGTGTGATTTATAATTATTTATTATGTGTTTCAAATGACACTCCTGAATGAGCATTTCTTAGTGTTTGACAGAACACTGACACCAAAAGAAATTTTGGAAAAAACCTTTGAGAAAAGAGTCATATTCTCTTCTTTCAGATTCATAATACATGTTAGAAAAAATTAAGGGCACTGAGAAGTCACACAGTATACAGACCTGTTTTACTTTTTAAATCATCTTTTCTCAAAGTTATTCAGTCTTGGAACTTTTTCTTATAATACTTATTTTTAACCATCAGAACCAAAGTACCATGAAACAATCTTTGGAAAGCCAGGAGATTTCTAAGCTTCTGTATAATATCTACTAGTTTATGAATCATTTGTTTACTCTTTTGGGATTTTTTTTTAGGTTCTTAGTGCTTTATTAGGAAATATAAAGGATTTATTGGTTATTAGCATGTATTTGAAACAGGTAGACCAAAATATGCTGTCCCCAACCTTTTGCATAGCTTTGACATTGCATTCATGATTCTGTATTATAATATCACGTTTGACCTTTTAAAACTGTGAACATCCAAATTTAAATTACTTTGATCATTAATGTCTATTAAACTTCTTTATGTTCCCTGTAACCCACAGGTCTCGCAAGAGCAAAATCCGTCCCTAGCCACACATACTCCAATGAAGTGGTTACCTTGTGGTACAGACCTCCAGATGTCCTCCTGGGCTCGACAGAATATTCCACCTGCCTTGACATGTGGTGAGAAATGGAACTTTACTCTAGTTAATTTATCCGTAGTGCTTGGTCTGGGTCAAGCCTAGACAAACATCCTAACAGTCTGAATGAAGATTAATGATACTGGAGTGTTTGCCGGTGTGTGGCAATACCACTGGAGTTTTTGAAAACATAATTGGGAATGTTCCCTAATCAGGGGCTCTCTTACAGATGGTGTCTGGTAATGGTTCTTGATGGACAAGGGCAGAGACATTTTTCTAGCTGTCAGTTCAGTGATTTTCTCCCTAATGGTCTTAATTTGTGGCCTTGTTTTATAACAAGGGAGTATATATCTCCAAGCAGCAGTATGAGTTGGAAGTAGTAGAAACATGTTTAAATTCACAGCAAAATTCAGATAAATGGTCTGAACATTTTGCTATAACTGTAAGGTACTAAATTTGGTACAGTATACCCCTGAAAACTGTTGGTGCCAATTATTCAAGATGAAATAAAACAATCACTTTTTAAAAAATGTCAGAGTAAGTTTAATTCCAGTAGAGTCACAGTTCTGCACAATGGTTTAGCATAACTTAAAAATCTGTTATAGGAGGCCCAAAGACCTGTGAGATTTAATGTATGATTATTATTAATGATAAACTTTAATGAGTTTCCAGTCTAATATGATCTAGTTCAAATAAGGGAATAATCTTCTTTTTAGCTACCAGGGAAGGCTTAATAGTGAATGTTAAAAATGTCATTTATTAATAGAAAAATTCCTTTTCTAGACGCACAGTTGTGTTTAAAGTAAAACAGTTCATAGAGCACATAGTTTTTTAATAGCAGGAATCATCTTCCATGAATGATGATGCGCCACATACAGAATTCAGCTGCATGTTCACATAATGTTTATGACCTCAATAAAGCTGCAGCCTGTGTCATTTATCTTCTTGCCATGTAGTTACTTCACCGCTCTACCCTCAGTAATCTTGGCTTTTAGTTAATTAGGCTGTGATGTGGCCTGGCTGTCTTCCCTGATGTTTCTGATCCAAACACTTTATGGGGAGAAAACAATGAAGTTTCTTGATGTAAGGCACAGTATAGATTTACTTAATTTAGATTCCAGCAACTCCCTTAGACATGGGATTTGGAGATCTGTGAAGCCACTGAAAATCTATGCAACATTTCGTGTACACATGGGTGTGTTTATTTTTATGAGGTGTAGATCTCTAGCTTTCAATAGAGCTATAAAAGAATCTGGGTCATCAAACAGCCTAAGATCTATTGCCATAGATTTTGTAATGCCTTATAATAAATCTAATACCATTGTAAATGCATGCTCCAAAACACTGAGAATAAAGATGACCATCTATCATTAAGGAGCTGAGCTAATCCATTTTTTACATCCAACTTCCTGGCTTTTTTTTTTTTTTAAACAATTGTTTACACAGTTAGATTTTTTTTTTTTCCCCCAGAGCCAAGCAGGGGCTGGAACAAAACAGCTATTTTGGTCATTAGCTGTAATGGAGGAAAAGATTGGAAATAAAGGTCAATGAATGCATCCATCTGAATATCAGTTACTGTCTCATTCCCTTCCTCCTTCCTGCCCTTACAGTTGCACGTTGGCCATGCAAATAATCATTACTTAATATTTTTGAGTTAGGGAGTGTTTTTCTCCATTTTTTGAGAATAGGAATTCTAGATTGTCTTTCAGTGGGGTCAGTCAAGGACTCTGCGAACAGAACATAGTTTGGAAACATTTGTAACTTGGAGCCAGTCTTGTTTTGGTTGCTTGGCAGGGTGCTTCAAGCTCTACCCTTAGACTGGGGAGAAGCCATTTTTTTTATAGGCTAGTGGCTAATTTTCCCCAAAGCTTTGAAAGTGCTCTGTAAAGAGCAAAGAACTACATGGATTATGACTTGCTAACATGTCTGTTTCTGACACGTAGTGTTTGATGTCCAGTCTGTGTCTTTCCACTGCCCCCAGCCCCAGCCTTTCTTTCTTTCACATGTGTGTGCCTGTTGGTATCCTTTTAAGGAAGAAGGTTTGGTTGCTTTCTGCCAATTTGCTTTAACAGAGACATAATGAAGCCTAAGAAGAAAATTGTAATTTAAGTGGAAGGGGGGAAAACTGATATGAAATAGTAGACCCCAAATGCCCTTTTGTCTGCATGCCAAGATTATTCATTGCCATAAAAACAAAAAATATTATGTTAGAGCACTTTCTCACATTATTGGCTGTTCATTTCTGAGTTATGTCTATGCTATGCCTGTCACTCTGAATCTGATTTCATTCCAGGCCGTTTTCTAACAGCCATTTTGTTATTTTCCAGGTAAAATGTATGTATTTTTCCAGTCAGAGAAAAGTTCACAGGGCACTGATTTTTGCATCATTGGTGACCTTGATGCTGGATATTGAAAGATCTAGAAATGGGACTGTGGTTGAGTCTTGGCTCAGCTGCACCAGGGAGCAGTGCAAATATTAACCCATAGACAAGAGCGGGGAGGCAGGTGGCAGTGGTTTCAGGCTTTTACAGTTCATTTACCATCCTGGGGCAGCAGGGTAGTAACTAAAAACTAACGATCCCTACCCAGTGTTACAATTTCCAGTGTTCTGTTTAAATAGCTTCGGGCAATAAAAATATTAATGAAGACACTTATGCATTAACATTGACAGCAAGTGATGGAAATCAGAGCTCTCCCATTGTGATTCACTGCTCTAGGTATCCAGCATGTTAGTGATGTATAGATATACTGGGCAGTTTGAGAACTCATCAGGAAAGGTAGTTTTTGGTACCTTGACTGCCTCCATGGAGGCGGACTTAAGCAAAGGAATCAAATTGGACTTTGTCTGGTGTATAACTTCCCTTAATTCTTGGATTTTATAACTCTTTGTTTAAGTCCAGGCATAGGAAATCATCCTTAAGCTTCTAAACCAAAAAGGCTTACCAAGTACTGAAAACCACATTAAGAGAAGTGCAAATGTTCCAATGAGCTTATCTGTGCAGTCCCTCCCTAGTCAAGGAATTCTGCTCTAGCTGTTGAGGTGATTGCTCTAAATAAGCTTTATACGGCTTTATGGAAGCTCATAAATAACATTTAGAGTGGCGTTTGTTTTCTAAAGCAATAGGTCACTTGGGATTGTTTTAAGGGATTAAATTTTAACATAGGGTGACAAAATTATCTGTAGCTAACAAATATCTCATCAAGATCATGTTGCTTTTGGGAGGGGCCACAGTATATAGTGGTACCACCTTGTGTCGATTCTATGCTCCCCAATAGCTTGTCAGTCTCCCCTTTTCATCATCTTTTTCAAAGCTAATTAACATATTAACTATGCTTGTCAAAATGTGGGGCAAGTCGTTTATAAATAAGCCTGTCAAATGTAATGAGATTGCATATTAAATCACCCTTTCTCTATTACATCTCTGATTTAGGATTAAAATCAATTTATTTAACATTGTAACAGCTGGGTGGTTAGAAAAAAAATTTCCGTACTGATCTTGATATATAGAAAAATGTCTGCATCAAAATTGATTTTGCATGTATCAGAAAAGAAATTGCCTATTTATTGAGTATTATAAGGCCATTTAGCATTGCATTTTATTAAAGAAGCCTAATTACCATACATATTGGCAATATAGAGTTCTGCCCTCATCCTTAAGAGTCTCTCCTGAACAAAGGAAATTTATGTAATAAAGTTTCCTCAGGACTCAGGTTTGTTTACCACTGTTTTAAGAGAAAGAATCATAAATGGATCCTACTGCAGTGCCCACCCAGAAAAGAAATGTGTTTCACATGAGAGAATATCTTGAGTAATTGGCTAGTAGTAATCATAATAATTGTCTTAACATTAGTAATAACAATGGTAATAATAAGAGATACTTTTCTTGGACCCATATTATATTCTAAGCTCCTTTATACATTAAAAAAAAAATCTGCAGTGTTTATTTTGTCCTAATACTCTTTTTTGGAAGAGTATGGTTGCTTGATAATGTCGTGTTGGTTTCTACTGTATGGCAAAGGGAATCAGCTACATGTATACATATATCCTCTCTTTTTGGGATTTCCTTCCCATTTAGGTCACCACAGAGCCTTGAGTAGAGTTCCCCGTGCTGTACAGTAGGTTTCATTGGTTATCTATTTTACACATAGTGTATTTATGTCAATCCCAATCTCCCAACTCATCCCACCCGCTTCTTCCCCATTGGTATCTTTATGTTTGTTCTATCTGTGTTTCTGTTTCTGCTTTGTAAATAAGATCTTCTATTCCTCTTATATATTTTAATTACTTACCTACTGTTCCATGATAAAGTGAAAGAAAGCAAAACCTGGAGAGACTAAATAGAATAATAAAGGTCATATATTTAGTAAATAGAGTCAGCATTCAAACTCAGCTAACCTACTCCAAAACTTTTTCTCCCTAAAACATATTACATAGTCTCCTAAGATGATTTATAAGCAATTTTTTTTTTTTTTCATTTTACTAGTAAAGTGATTCCAAAACACAAGTCAGTAAAATACCTCTTTGAGAATTTAGATTATGCTCTGAGTCATGTTGGGTCCTTTGCATGCTTCAATCCAAGTGGATGGCTTGCCTCTCAATTTTATTCAGGGTGGAGCTTTTTTGAAATAAACTTAAGACTTGACTCATTGGATTAAATACATTTTCGTGGGACCAATATCTAGACTGGCAAGTATTTTCCCAACTCCTAACCAATACTCAATTACCACTTCTGCTAAAATGAATGTATCTATTTGAAAAAGAAGGCTGGTAAAAATGAGAATTTTTCATGGGCTACATAAAGTCATCTAACTGTTCACATTATTTACACATTTTCCAATTAATCAGATCATAAGACCAAGGAGGATTCAGATTAGTCACTGTCCAAAGTAACATCTCTTTAAGGGCTCTTGAGAGCTGCTTAGATAATACATGATCCAAATGACTTACTGGTATTGCCACGGACAGGGCAATGCCACAGAAACAGAACAGAGGCAGAAGGGGGGTGTTGGGGGGTGGGAGGGAGGGGAAAGCTGGACTCCTGGTGGCAGCCATGGTTTCTGAGCCCCTTCTGCTTTTGAAATTCTTAAAGTAGGGTGACCATAGAGTATATTGTCCATACCGGGATACCTTTTGGAGTTACTAATAATTCTGCTAGGACAGTGTGTGTAAAACAGGGATTTAATTGGGACTTGTGGGCATCTTACTCATAGCACTGGAGCAGTAATTGCTAAATGCTGGTAGTCAGAAGAGACGGCGCATTTGACTGCTTGTTTCACACCAAAGGAAAGCTGGCTGCAAAGTTCTGTTCCATCGCTTTGTAACAAATTATCTCCAAAAGTACAGTTCTCTCGTATGAGATCGTTATGACATTGGGGAGTGGCTGCCAAAGTGCTGTCTTTAGTGATGGTTTTCAAATGCTGGTGGAAACCAGTTCTCTTATCCTATCAAAAGTTTGGCGTGGTTATGGTTATTACATCCATATTGTTTATCCCAGTGTGTTTGTGTGTGAGAGAGAATCCATGTATGTTTTCAAGGAATATATTTGATCGCTTGTTATATAATGGGTTAGCTGAATCAGAGCATATAAAATGAGACATTGTATGTGTATTTCACTACTAAATATTTTAAAAACAAATAAAACTTCCCTTATTTGCATCAAAGTTGGCCAAGTAATTGGTTGCCCACAACTGGTGTTTGGATGACTTTCTTTTGTTTGTTTGCTTACGTCAGATATTTTTATCGATTTCTGAGTTCACAAAGCAGTATAGCAGATGTAAATTAAGTGTTAAGGGCATGTGTGAGATACCTAAAGAGAAAGAATTGAATGGAAGTACACACTGCTAGGCTGACTGAGAGAACAACTGGGAAAACTGAAAATCTGACATAAAATTCCAAAATATATACTACTCTGGAAGCAGGAGTGTAGCATCAAACAGCCCTATAAAATCCAAGACACACCAGACGACTCACTATATTAGAACCCAATACATTAGCATGGTCATTGGATGACTTTTAAATAGCAATTGTGATGACTAACTTTCCTGTTACTAAGATTGCCCTTGGTACACTTAGCTGCCTCACTGGTTGATGAGACTAGCAAGAGATGGGTAAATGGGAACTTCTTTAAGAAATATATGACTCCATAAATGTTGAAAATGGTGTATCAGCCAAGCTATATTTTACATTTCTATTAAAGTATGCTGTGGACAGGCGCTGTGGGATATATTAAAGAATTAGAAGCTTCTGTATTTGGTTTTAGGGAGATTAAGACACTGTCTGTGTCTAGAGACTTAGAAATTTGGCCCAGGATGTTCTGATCTTACATGTGTCTGTGTGTGTCTGTGTGTGCACCCATGCATTTAAGTTGGAAATATATGTTAGTGCTCAATGTTTGGAAAATACTGGATGCTTACTAGTGCTTTTTCTGTTTTGTAAGTTGTGCTTTTTTTTTTTTCATTTACAAATTGATTCTCTGCTCCTGGTAACTAGCAGTGGTTTGCTGTTTAAGAAGACTGTATTATAGTAGAAAACACATCAAAAGCCCAAATTAGGTTCTGACTCTGCCTCTCCTTAGCTGTGTGAACATAGCTGACAAAATTCCTTAACTACCCTTCCCTTCAGTTTCCAAATCAGAACACTCTGATAATTAAATCTACATTAGTTGCTGCTGTTCAGTCGCTCAGTGATGTCCAACTGTTTGCAACCCCTTGGATTATAGCCTGCCAGCTTTCCCTGCCCTTCACTGTCTCCCAGAGTTTGCTCAAATTTATGTCCATTGCGTTAAGGATGCCATCCAGCCATCTCATCCTCTGTCGCCTTCTTCTCCTCCTGCCCTCAGTTCATCAGTTATAACCAGTAGCCAATGGCTGCCACAATTACAATGAGCAGCCATCTCTTGCCCCTTCCCACTCACGCTCTAATCCTGTTTCTCAGAAGCAGCTGCTACTTTCAACTCAGGCTCTGTCTCCATGTGTCTTAAATAATTATATTGCTACCCATTCATTTACTCTTTTAGACATGTCTACTAAGTAGGTGTATAGTAGACAAAGATTTAACTTTTTTCCATCAACCTTCCCTCACTCCACCTTCATCTCATTGTGTCAATATAGAATTTATATCACATTTTGAAATATTAATACGTGCATATTATTCATGGTGAAGTCATGTAATATTCATGATTATGTATCCTTTCTTGTACAGTGTTTTGCTTTTCTTAAACTTTCTAATTGTCTCTGATTTTTTCTAGTTTAGTTGTCTTTGTCCCTGCTGTTATTTATAGGCATAAAAGATTTGTCAATTACACATGAAAAATGTTTTCCAGATGCTCAAAAGCATCAGCAAATTTGTCAGTCCCTTTTCATTGTCTTGACATCTCCCTTTCCCACGCTTTTCCTTAAAAGCTTCCTCTCTTGGCTGTGTGATTTCTTGCCTTCGCACAGCCGAATGGCTCTCATTTCAGGACTTCCATTTACACTCTCTCCTGCTCTCCAGGTCCTTAGTTCGTTATTTTCTGTCTCCTGCCATGTCTGCTCTGTGCCTCCGTCTGCCCTGACCTCTGTCCTGGATGGCTGGCCACTAAGGAATACCTCCTCCAAGCTGCCTTCGCTACTGGTTTCCAACTGAGTTCAGGCAAAGGGCCTGTGAGAGGGCTGGATATTCATCCTTACTTCTTCCCTGCTTTAAACCATATTTCTGGGAATGGCTAACTACAATTTCAATGAGAAAAGACCTCTGTCACGGCTCTAGCTGTGAATCATGTTCGTGCCCAGTCATGTCCAATTCTTTCTGACCCCACAGACTGCAGCCCACCAGGCTCCACAAGAATACTGGAGTGGGTTGCCATTTTCTTCTCCAAGGGATCTTCCTAACCAAGGAATCGAGCCCATGTCACCTGCCTTGCAGGGGGATTCTTTACCCGCTGAGCCACTGGGGAAGCCCCCGTAGCTGTCAGCAGATTTCAGTGACACCTGACCTTTTTGATTTATAATCCTTGCCATTTAACTGTGAATGCAGTCATGACAGCTTTGTGAGGAAAACAAACAGGAAAAGAGAGCCATGTACTTTTTGACAAGCTAATGATAGAAAGGAATAGAAAGTGCAGTGATAATTTTTTAAAAGATAAAAATGGCTGTTAGTTATAAGGCAGGTGATGACTTCCTGCTGTTACTAGCCTCTCAGTGTTTCAATATGTCTTCTTCATTCTTACACCTCTATAAGTAGTAAATTCATTCTGTCCTGGGTTCCGTTCCTTTTCCATGAATTGAGAGATGTGATTACAACAAGTAGCTTTTTGGATCAACAGCATGTGTGAATCCAACAAGAGCTTACTATTAAAACAAGCAGAAACAACTAGTATAACTCAGGAAGTGTTCTAGTCCATATAAAGTTTCTAATCCAATAAGGGTAAAAAGGTTGCCTGTTAACTTACATGCACAAGAAAGATATGATTGAATGGAAATGTGATTGGAGAGAAGCTAGGAGCTTGTATAAACCTAGTTGTTGGTAAAGCGATTTAGGTGTCAAAACTGTTCATTGAAAGTCAAAAATGGGGACTTCGTGTGGTTATGACATTTGTGAATTAACTCAAGATACTTCTTTATCTAGCACACTGCTTTATCTAGCATGTACTTTAATTAGAAATCACATTTTCATTTATTGACATTCTACTGTATGAATTAATGTAACTTAAATATGCTAGTAGCTTTCTTAGTTTTAGACTATATTATGTAATTGATGAACTTGAATATTTGTGTTTCTCTTTTAGTTTTGCTCGTCAAATGTAATGTCCTTAGATTCTTATTGATAAAACATCACTGGAGAAATAAATAGTACAATAATTGAAAAAGAATGAAAATCAAACTTAACTAGCCTATGAGTGGCCAAGAAAGAGCCTGCTTTAAATTCCATTAAAATATAAAACAAAATTTAATTATAGTCTGTCTAAGTGAAAAGTGAAGTCACCTCCTATTCTTTGTGACCCTATGGACTGTAGCCTACCAGGTTCCTCTGTCCATGGGATTTTCCAGGCAATAGTACTGGAGTGGATTGCCATTTCTTTCTCCAGGGGATCTTCCCTACCCAGGGATCGAACCCAGGTCCCCCGCACTGTAGACAGACGCTTTACCGTCTAAGCCACCAGGGAAGTCTAAGAGACTTAGTAATTACTGAGGACCAAATCTGAGTAGCTTCCTGTTTTCCTGTACATATGTGGATCGTTCATCTTTTGCTACGGCATTTTATATTTCTCTGTATTTCCATGTGAGACAGTACAATTCTAAAAATGAGATGTTCACATAATTGCCTTGTCTGCAGAGCTTGGCAAACCGTTTCTGTTCTCTCTCATTGATAATTCGGTGGTTCTTCCTTGATAGCTAGCTTTCACCATGTTTGCTTCTGAAGGCAGAATATATTCATAGCCTAATGTAGACTCAACAAATTGAAAACCTTTATTATATCAACTAGATACATTTTTGTCTGTCATATTTAATCCTAACATGTTTAATTTCGAAGCTGTTTCAGAATTTTAGCTACCTAATAATGTCAGTTCATAATTTTATTTTAGTTTTATGGCCATTTTATACCCCTGCCTCCCAAAGCTGAAGATTCTTGGTTGTTCTGTTCATAGTAGCTGGTTGGTGCGGGCACGGAGGGAAAAAGAGCTTCTAGAATCCCAGAGTAGCCCCCTTCCCATAAAGATCTCCCTTACACATTGTGATTATCTTTAGTCATTCATTGATTTAACAAACCTTACAGAATGTCCAGGGGTTCAAGAGTGAAAAAGACCTGGTCCCTGCCCTCAAGCAGTACCCTCTAGTACTAAGCGTGATCCCACTCCAGGGGGCATCATCCACATTATATGCAGTGTCTAATCTACAGTCACATTCCAGGGCAAGTCTTTGACTATATTCCAAGAAGCCCACACACTTCACCAGAAATTGGACAACAGGGATTTATAGTGGGAAGGTTTTTGCCTTTGGGTCTTCCAGATATTATCTAAGATGGTCGTCAATCATTTAATTGTCAAACCATCCATCTAGTTGTATATATAAGTGGTGCTCATTCCAAGGTTCTTAACCATCGACTGTCCAAGTCCAGCCGTGCCATTTGATAACTAGAACTAAATACATCAGCTTAATACTCTGTAAATTGAAGTTCAGAATTCTCCTTTCAGGAGAGCAATTTACATGACAACTTCAGCAGTGATTTCTCCTTGTGTTTTTCTAGATATGGTTTCTCTAAAAAGATTGCTTGAATGTGTCATTTACTTTGATCTTTAAGATAATTGCCCACAAATAATTTTTTCCTAATTCCTCACATTATTCAGGATGATTAATACATTTGGAGGGAGAAATCTTATGACTTCCTTGTTCTGCCTCATCTGTCATATAAACAGAAATTAAAGATGTGTGAAGCTGATTAATTGGTTTTTTCTTGTCCTGCATGGTCTGCAGTTATTCCTTGGAGACATGCTCTCAGGTGTAGAATTTTAAATGACTAATCAAATGGAACCTATCTCTTCCTTTATGGTTCCATAGTATAAGAAACAATATTTCTCAGCTTTTCGATGCAATATGTTGAGTTTTACATTTTTTCCCCTTATTGTAGTCCTCAGTAAGGGACTTTCTTGTTTACATTTCTGTATTGGTTGTTACTGGTTTCTAGATATAACTAGTCTGAAATTCCCAGTTATCTGTGTAACCTGTGGCTCTTGTTTTAAGACTTGATCTCTGGCGTTTTCGTTGTCTGTGGACTTCTGTTTTCAACTTTCAAATATCCTTGAACCCCCATCTCAGTTTCTGTACACTATCAAGGGTGATAGACTTCAGTTTTTAAGAATAGTTTTCTTGTTTTTTCCTGCCCAGACCTTAATTTTGAAGGCTTTCCTTTTGATTTTTATCTTTATCCTTCTCAGCATTTGTTACCAGGCTCAAGAACGAGTTTGCCATCTCTGTTTCTTCTTTTTTAATCTGACCAGATCGACTGCATAAAAACACGCTGTCCTAATTGACGAGGCAGTGTGGCTTAATGCTCACTGACCCAGAATTCTCAGTCACATTTTCAGGTTCTGGGGCTGACATTTAAACATGTAATACGGTTTTACTTGCCTGTACAAATCAAAGCATTGCTGTAGGAATTCTGTAAAGCCCCTCTGTCTCTAAATTTTAGCTATCAAATAAATTGTACTGCTGAACCAGAGGTTTCTATGGAGACGGTTGGAATTCCTTTGGAGTGACATAAATGAAATTTGGGTTTAGTTATTTTGGTGTAACTGAACTGATTTTTTTCTATTTAATTTTATATGGTGATATTGGTTCTAAATCAAATTTCTATCTCTATTTCAGTTGCTTCTGTGCACTCCTCAGAATAGTTTGTTTAATTCATTCATCAATTCATTTATTTGAAAGATATTTACTGAACACTAACTTCTGTGTCAGGCACCAGGTTAGGTCCTGGGGCTTATAAAGATGAGAAAGATCCTGCCATGCTTTCAAGATCAGAAGGAAAAATGGTGTAATAAGCCATTGAGAGAGCTAGAGCTGTGGACACATTGGCCAGGTCATGAACAAAAATACCCCGCCAAGCAGTGAAGCAGCTGATGTTTGTGGGTAGGGAAGAGGGACAGTTTAAGAAGCAGATAGAGAAAAACGAAAAAATGGAGAGAGGGGGAAAGTGGATGGAAACCAGAATCAAGGACTATTTAGAAATAGTTAGGAGGTGAGAACTTGATTGAGTGAGAGTGGTAAGGGAAGGGCGAGGGTTTTAGATGATTCCTGGATTTCTGGCTGAGGTGACTGGACCAGAAAGCAAAAATACACCTTTGTGATTACTCAGCCCTAGAAAGGAACAAAGCTGAGTCATTTGTAGAGGTGTGGATGGATCTAGAGCCCATCATGCAGAGTGAAGTAACTCAGAAAGAGAAAAACAAGTATCATGTATTAATGCATAATATGGTATTTAGGAAATGGTACAGATGGAACCTGTTTGCAGGTCGGGAACAGAGAGGCAGACATAGAGGATGGACAGATGGACACAGGGGTCGAGGAAGGGGAAAGTGGGACGGGTTGAGAGAGTGGGATTGACACGCGGACATTACCTTGTGTAAAATCGAAGGCTAGAGGGAAGTTGCTGTATAGAATGGAGATCTCAGCTCAGTGCTTGTGATGATCTGGAGGCCTGTGATGGCGGGGTGGGAGGAAGATTCAGGAGAGAAGGGTTATATGTATACTTATAGCTGATTCACTTCGTTGTACATCAGAAACCAGCACAACATTGTAAAGCGATTATAGTCCAATTTAAATATATATATGTATGTATGTATATGTATTTTAAGTATACATTTCTATATTACATTTGATATATATATTACATATATGTATACACAAATATATAAAAAGTATGTATGTACACACATCCACATGCACTAAAATGCATATAAGTGTACTGGAATACACACATTAAAATATTATTGACATAGAAATATGCATATTAAAATGTGTGAGCAAAAATTGTCATTGTAACTTCACAAACAGTGTTGCCAGTTGGTACTTTAAGGTGGCCAGGCCTCTAGATCTTTCTGGTCAGTCTTATTTCAGTGGACCATTTTGATGTGGACCATTGCCTGATCTCTCCTCTCTCATCAGCAGCAGGCCACCCTGAGCCTTGGCTTCATTGAACTACCTTACTTTACACACTTCATTCTTTGCTTTTATTTAATTTTTATAAGTATCATTCTTAGAGATAGAATTTTGCTTCCTAGTTTGAAAAAGAAATCTTAAAGTTTCCCCATATAGAAAAAGTTGGCTGTTTTGAACTGAAGGTTCTCTGAGATGGGCTTTTATCCACAGTCTGGTGTTTGGATTGGTTTTGTTTTCATTCCCTGAGAGCTAAGTACTCCGTAGAAGTATTTGACTAAGATGTATTGTGCCTATCTGTACCTAATGAAGCACTAACCGCAGTAAATGATGAGTGACAGTTTAATCAATTCAATTCCTTCAGTAGTCACCAAGGGCACGTGGGCTGTAATTTTTTAATCTTTCACTTTTCAAATACTGCAAATGCCAACATGAAAAGATCATATTTGTTATGTGGCATAAATTTTCTTGCAAGTTTAACCAAAAAACCATTTTTTACAAAAAGTCTTTCATCTTTTAGAAGCTAAACTCATAGGAAAAGAAACCTCTTTGTTCTATTTTGCAATTATATAGCATATTCCAGCAGAGAAAAGTAAGATAAATAAATGGCCACCTTGTGCATCAGCTTGCACTAGCTTTAATCGCACAATGCTATATTTCAGTGAACCATGGCTAAATAAAATTACCTATTAGGTTAATTAATGTGAAACCTTTCTGAGTTAGTAATGCATTCCTGTGTGCTAAATTCAGGTTGTGTTTAGCATTTAATCTAACTTACTAGTCTGTTGTTTCTTTGTGGTTCCCTTGAATGGATGCTGAATATATATTTAGAGAATTAATCTTAGTTATAAAACTCCTTTCAACACAGAATTACTTTCCTTTAGATTAGAATTAAAGAAGAATTAGTTTCCTTTAGATTCCTGCTCTTCACTTTCTGGTCTTATGAACAACATTAGCACTGCTGGGAGGCTTTGTTAGAAATGCAAGATCTCAGAGCTCCACCCAGACCTGCTGCTGCTGCTGCTAAGTCGCTTCAGTCGTGTCCGACTCTGTGCGACCCCACAGATGCCAGCCCATTGGGCTTTGCCATCCCTGGGATTCTCCAGGCAAGAACACTGGAGTGGATTGCCATTTCCTTCTCCAATGCATGAAAGTGAAAAGTGAAAGTGAAGTTGCTCAGTCGTGTCTGACTCAGCGACCCCAAGAACTGCAGCCTATCAGGCTCCTCCGTCCATGGGAGTTTCCAGGCAAGAGTACTGGAGTGGGATGCCATTGCCTTCTCCGCCACCCAGACCTAGGGGGTCAGAATCTGCATTCTGACCAGTTCCTCTTTTGGACCTGTTAAAAGGTGAGAGGCACCGCTTCAGATGCGTTTTTTTTTAGTGGACACATAGTCTTGGAGATCTTGGAGGAGATTTCTGGAGCCCTCATAGTGCTGAAAAAGAGGAAGGCAACAGAACTTACTTGTGCTCAGTAATGATTCTGCTTGGAGCTTTCCCAGTGGCTAAGTGGTAAAGAATCTGCCTGAAGTGCAGGAGACCCGGGTTCAATCCCTGGGTCAGGAAGATCCCCTGGAAGAGGGCATGGCAACCCACTCCAGCCTTCTTGCCTGGAGAATCCCATGGACAGAGGAGCCTGGCGGACTACAGTCCACAGGGTCACAAAGAGTGGGACACGCCTGAGCAACTGCGCACAGCACACGCGTGGTTCTGCTCATCTGCTGTCATCCTGTCGGAAGCACTCTGATACTGGCTTTGTGCACAGCCCTCTTTCCAAAGGTTTTGACAGTGCAGATGGTCCTCAGTGGCTCTGAATGACTTTCCAGACACGAGCTGAGGCCTTATAATTTTCCATGAGGGGAGGCTCCCTTCCGGTCAAAGCGTGAGCTGGGTGCAGGGCTCGCAGCCCCTCTGCTCCCGCTCTGGGGCATGGGCTGTATCATAACCCTGTAACTCCTCCCGGGCTCTGCGGCTAAAGAAGCTGCCACTTGAGGGTGACACTGGCGCTCTTTGCCTAAAGCTCCATGTCCTAAACCCTTATTAATAAAAGGAAGAAATTAGAAACTACAATCTAGGAGGGTGAGATTTTGTTTTGTTTTGTTAATTGCACCATATTTTAAAATGTTAAAAGCTTTCTACAGTATCTATTGAGATTGAACCAAACTTTGCCCAGAGACTTGGAGAATAAGGAGAAAAACGTTTTATTTTTTGATCACCGAAAGAAGGTTCATGTCAAGTAGATAAATAATAACCTCTGCATTCTATTTTATACTTCTTCAGGTGGGATAACCACTTATTGGGTTATTTACATCTTGTAACAGTGTCTTTGTGGGGAAGTTGGGTACACATCACATGAAATGTGTCAGATACAGGTATTACTTCAATATGAGAGGTGATGGATCTAATTAATACCTATTTTAGTTGAAAGATGTAGTTATCCTGCACCATAACATCCCAACAGGATGTAGGCTTGTGGACACAGCAGGAGAGGAGAAAGTGGGATAAACTGAGAGAGTCACATTGACATATATACATGGCCATGTGTAAAAGAAGTAGGTAGGAATAGCTAGAAACAGCTGTATAGCACGGGAAAGCTCAGCCCAGTATAGCACGGGAAGCTCAGCACGGGAAGCTCAGCCCAGTGCTCTGTGATGACCTAGAGTGGTGGGATGGGGAGGCGGGTAGGAGGGAAGCTCATGAGGGAGGAGGAGGTATATGTATACTTACGGCTGATTCATGTTATTGTATGGCGGAAATCAACACAACATTGTAAAGCCATTATCCTCCAATAAATTTTATTTAAAAACCTATAAAGCCTCTTGATGAAAGTGAAAGAGGAGAGTGAAAAAGTTGGCTTAAAGCTCAACATTCAGAAAATGAATATCATGGCGTCTGGTCCCATCACTTTATGGGAAGATGGGGAAACAGTGGAAACAGTGTCAGACTTTATTTTATTTGGGCTCCAAAATCACTGCAGATGGTGACTGCAGCCATGAAATTAATGGTGCTTACTCCTTGGAAGAAAAGTTATGATCAACCTAGATAGCATATTCAAAAGCAGAGACATTACTTTGCCAACAAAGGTCCGTCTAGTCAAGGCTATGGTTTTTCCAGTGGTCATGTATGGATGTGAGAGTTGGACTGTGAAGAAAGCTGAGCGCCTAAGAATTGATGCTTTTGAACTGTGGTGTTGGAGAAGACTCTTGAGAGTCCCTTGGACTGCAAGGAGATCCAACCAATCCATTCTAAAGGAGATCATTCCTGGATGTTCTTTGGAAGGAATGATGCTAAAGCTGAAACTCCAGTACTTTGGCCACCTCATGCGAAGAGTTGACTCATTGGAAAAGACCCTGATGCTGGGAGGGATTGGGGGCAGGAGGAGAAGGGGACGACCGAGGATGAGATGGCTGGATGGCATCACGGACTCGATGGACGTGAGTCTGAGTGAACTCCGGGAGTTGGTGATGGACAGGGAGGCCTGGTGTGCTGCGATTCATGGGGTCGCAAAGAATCGGACCCTACTGAGTGACTGAACTGAACTGAACTGATGGTAACTTTGCAAAAATAAATAAAATTCACTTCAGTGATTAAAAAAAAATACTAATCGGTTGAATTACATTGCATCTTAGCTGCAGACTATGATGACTATGAAGCTTGGACTTCCCTGGTGGCTCAGATGGTAAAGCATCTGCCTGCAATGCAGGAGACTTGAGTTCAGTCCTTGGGTTGAGAAGATCTCCTGGAGAAGGAAATGGCAACCCACTCCAGTATTCTTGCCTGGAAAATCCCATGGACGGAGGAGCCTGGTAGGTTACGGTCTATGGGGTCGCAAAGAGTCAGACACAACTGAGCAATTTATGACTATTATGACTATGATGACCTAATCCCGTTTCACTCGGGTCTGGGGGGGCTGCTATGTTGTGATAATCCCTCTAACTCATTTGAACTATGTCTTAAAAGTGAAAGAGCAAATTCTTGTTCTGAGAAAGATGACAGTGATGATTACCTTTACAAGTGAATAAATTACACTTGGAGGAAGTCGTATGAGAAGTGTTAGAGTTAGGGGACCTAACCTAGTCTGGTTGACCAGGAAGCCTTCCCAGGGAAGTGACATTGAACTTGAAAGCTCCTACTCTGATCGAGAGAAATTCTTGCCCCTTACCCAGGGAATTCTTTTTTTCCCTCTACATTCCACTCTCCCCACCATTACCCCAAATTTAGTAACTTAGATAAATGTCATTTTGAGTTCCTTTGCCATGGAGTGCGTAGATCAGTTTTCAAATACCTTCACATCTAGTTTAATTAATCTTTAACTGATTTGCTTCCCAAGTTATTCAAGGTCAAACTTTAACTGACATTTCACATTCTGGTCCACAGTTCTAGGTGCTGCGATTCATGGGGTCACAAAGAGTCGGACACGACTGAGCGACTGAACTGAACTGAACTGAACTGAAGTGTTGATTCCAAGAAAAATTTATTAAAATATATATGAGTTCTTTTTTCCTCATATGGGGAAAACCCAAAATTCCATGGGTCTTCCACTTAAAATGATTAGTTCTATATATGGTCCCAAGGAGATGCTGTTCTTCATTTCACCTTTCTTAAAATAAACTTAATTTTAGAGGAGTTTTATATTTATAGAAAACTTGCCAAGATGATAAAGACTTCTTCCTACATATTTCTCACCTGGTTTCCCTACTGTTAACATCTTAAATTACTATGATACCTTTGTCACAGCTAAGAAACCCACAGTGGTATGTTACTATTAACCAAACTTTATTTTGATTTTACTAGTTTTCCCCTAATTTCCTTTTTCTGTTTTAGGTTCCCATTTAGCTTAGTTACCACATTACATGTGTTAATAGTTGCTGTGTTTCCTTAGCCTCCTCTGGGATATGATAGTTTCTCAAACTGCCCTTGTTTTTCTTGACCTTGACAGTTTTGAGCTATATAAGGTATTTTGTAGAATGTCCCTCAATTTGGATTTGTCACATGTTTTGGAAAAGAAGACTGCAGAGGCCAAGTGACATTCTTGTCATATCATGCCAAGACTATATGCTGCTGCTGCTGCTACGTCACTTCAGTCCTATCTATCAGATGCCTTATCACTGATGATGCTAATTTAATCACATAATTAAGGTTCTGTTTCCAATTTTCTCCATTATAAAGGTACAGTCCATCCCCCACCCTCACCTTCATACTTTACTCTTCGGAAACAAGTCACTAAGCTCAGCTGTCCCTCTGGAGTGCAGAGGGAGGAGGAAAGAACTGCTTTTGATTATTTATTCAAGAAATATCTTTGAGCCCTTACTATATGCCTGACACTCTACTGTGCCCTGGGGACAGGATGATAGCTGCAACCTTGTCCCTGATCTTAGAGGTCTTTTATCTGGCTGAGATACAACCCCCAAAGGCAAAGACAGATGAACATCCTTTGAGTGTAATGAAGGAAACAAATTAGGGAAAGGAGGGCGAGACATGGGACCTGGATAATAAGGAGGAACATGCCTTGCATATGGTTCTGGGAAAGACATTTCTCAGTGGAGCCATTTGACTTGACCCCCTGAATAACAAGAAACAATTGCAATGGAATATTCAGTTCAGTTCAGTCACTCAGTCATGTCTGACTCTTTGAGACCCCATGAATTGTGGCACGCCAGGCCGCCCTGTCCATCACCAACTCCCAGAGTTCACTCAAACTCACATCCATTGAGTTGTTGATGCCACCCCGCCATCTCATCCTCTGTCGTCCCCTTCTCCTTCTGCCCCCAATCCCTCCCAGCATCAGAGTCTTTTCCAATGAGTCAACTCTTTGCATGAAGTGGCCAAAGTACTGGAGTTTCAGCTTCAGCATCATTCCCTCCACAGAACACCCAGGGCTGATCTCCTTCAGAATGGACTGGTTGGATCTCCTTGCAGTCCAAGGGACTCTCAAGAGTCTTCTCCAACACCACAGTTCAAAAGCATCAATTCTTCAGTGCTCAGCTTTTATTCACAGTCCAACTCTCACATCCATACATGACTACTGGAAAAACCATAGCCTTGACTAGATGGACCTTTGTTGGTAAAGTAATGTGTCTGCTTTTCAATATGCTATCTAGGTTGGTCGTAACTTTCCTTCCAAGGAGTAAGCATCTTTGAATTTCATGACTGCAATCACCATCTGCAGTGATTTTGGAGCCCCCAGAAATAAAGTCTGACACTGTTTCCACTGTTTCCCCATCTATTTCCCATGAAGCGATGGGACCAGATGCCATGATCTTCGTTTTTGGAATGTTGAGCTTTAAGCCAACTTTTTCACTCTCCTCTTTCAGTTTCATCAAGAGGCTTTTTAGTTCCTCTTCACTTTCTGCCATAAGGGTGGTGTCATCTGCATATCTGAGGTTATTGATATTTCTCCCGGCAATCTTGATTCCAGCTTGTGCTTCTTCCAGCCCAGCATTTCTCATGATGTACTCTGCGTNCTCTTTCACTTTCATCAAGAGGCTTTTTAGTTCCTCTTCACTTTCTGCCATAAGGGTGGTGTCATCTGCATATCTGAGGTTCTTGATATTTCTCCCGGCAATCTTGATTCCAGCTTGTGCTTCTTCCAGTCCAGCGTTTCTCATGATGTACTCTGCATATAAGTTAAATAAGCAGGGTGACAATATACAGCCTTGACGTACTCCTTTTCCTATTTGGAACCAGTCTATTGTTCCATGTCCAGTTCTAACTGTTGCTTCCTGACCTGCATATAGGTTTCTCAAGAGGCAGGTCAGGTGGTCTGGTATTCCCATCTCTTTCAGAATTTTCCACAGTGTATTGTG
This sequence comes from Cephalophus harveyi, assembly GCA_006410635.1. Classification (NCBI taxonomy): domain Eukaryota; kingdom Metazoa; phylum Chordata; class Mammalia; order Artiodactyla; family Bovidae; genus Cephalophus; species Cephalophus harveyi. Next base: position 41,001 of record SJYT01039760.1, read on the forward strand.
ATCCACACAGTCAAAGGCTTTGGCATAGTCAATAAAGCAGAAACAGATGTTTTTCTGGAACTCTCTTGCTTTTTTGATGATAAGGTTAGTCTTCACCAAATTTCAGTTATTGACTGCTGTCCCATCTGTTAACAGGAGTGAAAGACTGTGGTTGCAGAGCTGGTTGACAATTAGCAGTCCCATACCTGTTAGAGGTCAGTGTTCACACAAATGAAGCCCCTCAATAGAAATGAACTATGCCTATGAATCTCTCTTTTATATCTGGAGTTAGTTGGGTGCTATGATCACTCCAGCTGCTAAAAAGAAAACATTCTAAGCTATGATATCACCCACTCCACATTCCCAAAGTTGATCATAGGCTTGTACTACAGTCTGATGTTCCTTTTCTGATTAGTTCTTAGAATAAGTCACCCAGGACATGTATTCTCCCAAGCCCTAGAAAAACTAACTTTTATGCCAATGCCAATCTAGGTAAAAATTTCAAACCGCTTTTTCCTGATGTGCATTATCTATCAGGCAGGCAAAGGTCTAGCTGTTTGTCTGCCTTTTGAAGGACATTTATAATATGGAGACTGGTTGCCAAGGCTGTAAATATTCTAGAGCTATGGAGATCCTCCTAGAACCATGTAAGTTCTCTCAAATGTCTTCACTAATTTGAAGAGTCTGGGATCAACCAAATATTTCCAGGTCTAGGACATGACCTATGACTCAGCCTTCTGTTTAGGTGTTAATTTAGTAGCTAAGAATCTGGGTAGCCCTGGATTCATATCAAAGCTCTGTCACTAGCTAGTTTTGTAAAATTTGGCAAGGAATTTGCCCGTCTATGCTCTTCATCTATGAAATGTCTATATGCTTGTGATGGAGATTTTTCAGGATAATGAATAAATGGAAGAAGTGTTTAGTTCAGTTCTCAGTAAGAGTTGGCTGTTGCTAATGGTTTTAGGTGCAATTTTATTCTGTACCAGACTTTCATTAGACAATTTATTTAAAGCTATGAATTATAGATTATTGCTCATGACACATACATGGGTAGTGAAAACAAACAAATAATTCACATGAATAAGGTAGAATAAACAGATTACATTGAAGAGCACTATTATTTATATAAGAATACTATAGCATTCTTATATAAAATAAGAATAATATACAACATCGTGGCCATACTTAACAATACCAAATTGTAGACTTTAAAAATGTGTTAAAAGGGTAAATCTCAAATTAAATATTCTTAGCACAATAAAAAGAGAGAAACACTGAATATGACAAAATAAAAAAGAAATTTAAATAAGAATGAGTATTCTTTCATGAAAATTTGGGTTAGGTTACATGTGGGTCCTGGGGTGAGACATATTTCTTAATGTGAGTTGAAATCCAAAAAGTTAGAAAAACACTGATCTAAAACCCATTCTGTTAATTTAATTTGCTTTGTCTGATAAAAACGAACCTCTGTTGTTGGTGGAAAGTAGGGGAAGTCCAACATGCAAAATATCAAGTAGCCTAGCCATTTTCATTTTGGTGTTATTGAATTATATTTGCCAGGAATAGAGTGATTAAAAAAATGTAAGAGGTTGTGTGTAGAAATTATATTTTGTGACTTAACTTTCCAGAAGCCAATGGTTTCACAAGATTGGCTCAGGGTCTACGATTTCATTGTGCAAAATTGGGTATTTTATGCCAAATATATCCTGCCCAAGAAAAAAGTATTAAGACGTAAATCACAGATTCAGTGAAGTTGTAGCAAAGTTGTTTTGTTGAAATAATGGTGCTGTTATATAGCTAGAGAATTTTAAAAAATGAAGTCAATTCTTCCTCCTCTTCTGCATCTTTATCTTTCCTTATGAATGAATTTTATATAATATAATAGCATGGCTTCTTAAAATTAGCTTCAACTGATTTGTGTTAACTATACCAAGTGGGGATTTCTGATGAAATGGTTAAAATCAATTGCATAAACATTCTTGGTAACTAATGTAAACAATTCAAGAGTATAGGGACCTGATTCTTTCACCTTTCCCAGCTCCAGGGAATTAAAGTCTCACATAACATGGGTTTCTTCCAGTGTTTTTCACTTCAACAGAAGTTTTCTTTGTAAGACTCCTGCAAGTAGCATACCAATGGGGCTAAAGGAATGACTTTTAAAAAATCTGTTCTGTTTTTTTCCCAGATTTTTCAAATATATTAACTTTGGTTTCAGCTCATCTTTCCCACAGAAAAAGCGGGGGAAAATGTGCTTGTTTTCATCTGGCTTGGGCTGTGATGTTTTCCTTCAGGACAGAGAAAAGTTGAGAGGGCATGTGTCTGGGTCACAAAGACAGATCTCAGCTGTTTTTCAATGTGCAGGTAGGTGGTCTCAGTCCTCCTGGCAGAACACAGTAGTCATGTAATAAAAATGACTCCAGGGACAAAGTACCTTTGTCAACCTTCCATCAAAGACAGGAATTCCTCTTCTCCTAATACGACAAGGTCGTTCTCTTTAACATGGCAACCCTAAACTCTGCAGAGTGAGGCATTCCAAATGAGTCCCTCCTTAAAGAAAAAAAAACGAACAACAAATGAAAACAAAAATTCTTTAAGACATGTGCAGACCCCATCAGTGATACCTTGAATCTCATCCAAGTGGCAGAAATATCATGTAAGCCACACAAGAGCCACATCCATCACCCATAGCTATGGCATCACAGGCTGTTGAGAGAATCACACACCAGTTACTTAAAATACAAAAACGTAAAAACACCAGAACTACAGAAGGTAGGCTGTATTTGGCAACTGATAAGTAAAATTCTCCCAATCTCTGCATTTGTAGGAATGAAGCCATAATAGCCTGTGATCAATAAAATTAGATGCACCATACTCTTTTACAGAAATATTTTACATGGGGCAGGAGGAGAAGGGGACGACCGAGGATGAGATGGCTGGATGGCATCACGGACTCGATGGACGTGAGTCTGAGTGAACTCTAAGAGATGGTGATGAACAGGGAGGCCTGGCATGCTGCGATTCATGGGGTCGCAAAGAGTCGGCCACGACTGAGAGACTGAACTGAACTGAACTGAACTGTGGTCTATAAACTGTTAATGGTTTGGTTAAGGTACTTAGCAGCCTTCACCAGTTCGAAATGGAATAACCAACTTATTAGTGTACTTGTACAATAATGTATTTCTTTCATCCTGTTTACTTCTGCTCCATTTTCATGCATTATTTTCATATACAGCAAAAAGAAGCAAATAAACCAGGTAATGAAATCTCAGCTGCTAAGACATTGCATGTATTAATGCTCATTAAAGGATTCAATAGAGCAGAGTTGGAATCTGGGATGCAAATGTAAAAAGAAATGGACCTTTCTCCAATTTAGAGGGGAAAACAGATTTAAAAATGACACAAGTAACATTTAAAGGTGCTTATTTAGGGGTATGCCTAACGCATGTATTTCTTATGGATGTCTCTATAGCCTAGTTAAAAGAAGCATACAAACAAACTAGAAATTTCTGGGTTAAATAATTCCAAGAGTATAAAAATATTATCTGCTATTTTGAAGTGTGGGATCGCTATTCAAATACAGCATAGTTATTGGACATTATGTCTGTATCTTTACCATCATATTTTACTTGCACAGAATATGGTGATTTTAATCATTTTATGACTAAACTTTGCAATAACAATTATTCAAATTTAAGTACCACTCACATGTCTTAAATACTACTATTAATACTTACACTAGTTTCTTAAAAGGTAATTAATTCCATATTGCAAGGCCGGAATAAAATGTAGTTTGAAGAATTTGTTGTTCAGTCTCTCAGTCTTGTCCGACTCTTTGTGACTCCATGGACTGCAACACACCAGGCTTCCCTGTCCTTCACCATCTCCTGGAGCTTGCTCAAACTCATGTCCATCGAGTCAGTGATGCCATCCAACCATCTCATCCTCTGTCATTCTCTTCTCCTCCCTTCAATCTTTCCCAGGATCAGGGTCTTTCCCAATGAGTCGGCTTTTCACATCAGGTGGCCAAAGTATTGGAGCTTCATCCTCACCATCAGTTCTTCCATTGAATGTTGAGGATTGATTTCCTCTAGGATCAACTGGTTTGATTCCCTTGCAGTCCAATGGACTCTCAAAAGTCTTCTCCAACACCACAGTTTGAAAGCACCAATTCTTCGGTGCTCAGCCTTCTTTGTGGTTTTTATTCCTTATGGACCATAAAGAATACCACAAAGAATGCAGAACGGTGGCACTAGTGGTAAAGAACACACCTACCAATGCAGGAGACGCAGGAGATGTGGATTTGATCCCTGAATTGGGAAGATCCCTTGAAGAAAGGCATGGCAACTCACTCCAGTATTCTCCCTTGGAGAATGCCGTGGACAGAAGAGCTTGATGAGCTACAATTCATGGGGTCGCAAAGAGTCAGACATGACTGAAGCGACTTAGCATGAAAAGAATGAAGAATAGGTTTTGAGTTCAATCTTTGGTAACCTATTTTTTTTTTTCCCAAGGCCACAGAAACCAGCCTTATCCCAGGCAGTTCTCTGATACATGTAGGTTCTTCACCCACCTTGGTGGCTCAGAGAGTAAAGAATCTGCGGGAGGCCAGGGTTCGATCCCTGGGTGGGGAAGATTTCCTGGAGAAGGGAATGGCAATCCACTCCAGTATTCTTGCCTGGAGAACTTCATGGACAGATGAGCCTGATGCTGCAGTCCATGGGGTTGCAAAGAGTCGGACATGACTGAGCAACTAACCAATTCATTTTTCATTTCACCCCACTGCAGATTAGATAGAGAGTCAAGACAGAGTTCCCCCACCAATGAGAGCACACTATTGAAATCCTAGGATATGGAGACAGAGGGTTCTAAATAAAAACCATTTCATTTTGTTATCAACAATCAAAGAAGGCAGAAATACTGAACCAAAAACACATGGGCCAAGTATGCCTACATAATTTATAATTGAAGAAATGCCTTAAATAGCCAACAAAAATGCAAGTATTACATAAATCTCTGAGAATTTTAGTATTTAGAGGTAAGAAGGAGGTTTGCTCTTCCTTTGTGTAATAATGTATGATTGCTATTTTTAGTGTTTGGTGTTTGTTCCAGTGTGTTTCTCAAAGGTGACAGTGATAAGCTTTTCTTTATGGGATTCCATGATCTGAGGGATTGCATCAATAGGAAGTTTATCCCAATGTGGTTCTGATGTTTTTAACCAGACATTTTTGAGGTCTTGATGTAGTTCAACTATTTCTGTGTGGACCACATAAATTTTATGGGAGTCATTCCATTTATTTTTATTTAGGGAGGAACCTGTCAGGAATTTCTTTTACCACAGAGCAGATACTTTTTTTGTGTGATTATTCTTTGTGCTTTGTAAAACAGTGATGGAGGTCTTGATGTGTGAAGTCCAACCAAGCTGAGAATGTAAAGGTCACAGAAGAGAATGTGAAGTTTTATACAGAAGAGAAAACAAATTCTAGTTTGGCAGTTGAAACAATAAAAATGATGAGTTTGGGTCTCATGAGTCAATGCTATTTACACAGATACTTTGATTATTTCAACTCTACTGATTGGCAAATGTGGTTTAAAAAAAAAAGGAATCAATTCAGTGAAAAATTATTCATGCTGGTGGTTTAATCCCTCAGAATCAGTCATTTGGTTGAAATTCTTTTACCACTTTTCTATCATTTATCTTGATATTTAGAGATAAGAATTAACCTACAGTGGTGAGGAAAAGTCGAGCCTAAATGGAAAACAACTTAATTGCATTTTTGTTAGGTTATTAAACATAGAGGCTAAAATATAAAGACTTTAGGGCAGGAAATATCATTGACAGCTCTATGTTTAGAAGATAGTATAAAGGGTATTACTTATATCATTTAATCCTAAGGGGTAAATGGCAAGGAGGGAAAGGAGAATTAAAAATTTTCCTTTATCAGGTTTAAACTTCAGTATTAAAGTTATATGAGTTTAGCAGGATTAAACTCATATAACTTCTCTCTCATCATATTCATCTCCTCACCAACCTGCAAATATCCTTTTTATCTTTCTTTATCCCTGTGTTTTTTGTTCTCTCTGTCAAATATGCTTCCCCTTTCCTCTCTGTTGGTCAATATCCAACCCACTCTTAAAGTCCTCATCATTCATAATACCTTTCCTCAGTCTTTTATGCTATCAGCCAGAATTCTCCCAAATAGAGGAATCAAAGTAATTGCTTAAGACTTGAACAGATTGCAAGTATCCTGTGATCTAGGCTTTTGTTATCTCACAATACTCACTACTTCTAAGAGGTATTAAAAAAAAAGATTGATGTGATAAAAATGCAAAAGACAATGAAATGAAGGAAAAGACAAAAAGCAAAAAGGTGTTGGCAATGAAAAAAGAAATTAAACCTATAGAAGTGAAAATATAAAAGAGACAGAAACACAGCATGTGTAGCAAACAAAACAATCAGGAGACATGCAAAGGAACTGGAAGAAATGTAATACAAAATCAACAGAAGAATTAGTCAGTAAAAGAAGACTCACAGTTATCATACATATTGGAATTATCAGACAGTTCAGTTCTGTTGCTCAGTCATGTCCAACTCTTTGCGACCCCATGGACTAAGCATGCCAGGCCTCCCTGGCCATCACCAACTCCCGGAGTCCACCTAAACCCATGTCCATTGTGTCAGTGATGCCATCCATCCTCTGTTGTCCCCTTCTCCTCCTGCCCTCAATCTTTCCCAGCATCAGGGTCTTTTCAAATGAGTCAGCTCTCCACATCAGGTGGCCAAAGTATTGGAGTTTCAGCTTCAACATCAGTTCCTCCAATGAATACCCAGGACTAATCTCCTTTAGGATGGATTGGTTGGATCTCTTTGCAGTCCAAGGGACTCTCAAGATCTTCTCCAACACCACAGTTCAAAAGCATCAATTCTTCTGTGCTCAGCTTTCTTGATAGTCCAACTCTCACATCCATACATGACTACTGGAAAAACCATAGCCTTGACTAGACAGACCTTTGTTGGCAAAGTAATGTCTGCTTCTTAATATGCTGTCTAGGTTGGTCATAACTTTCCTTCCAAGGAGTAAGTGTCTTTTAATTTCATGGCTGCAATCACCACCTGCAGTGATTTTGGAGCCCAGAAAAATAAAGTCAGCCACTGTTTCCACTGTTTCCCCATCTATTTGCCATGAAGTGATGGGACAGGATGCCATGATCTTAGTTTTCTGAATGTTGAGCTTTAAGCCAACTTTTTCACTGTCTTCTTTCACTTTCATCAAGAGGCTCTTTAGTTCCTCTTCACTTTCTGCCATAAGGGTGATGTCATCTGCATATCTGAGGTTATTGATATTTCTCCCGCCAATCTTGATTCCAGCTTGTGCTTCCTCTAGCCCAGCATTTCTCATGATGTACTCTGCATGTAAGTTAAATAAGCAGATGACAATATACAGCCTTGACATACTCTTTGGAATAACAATTGGAGTTATCAGGCAAGAGGGAAATAAATGGGAATTATAGAACTAAAAATACAAGAAATACAGAAATACAAATATTTCTACATTTGTATATAGAAATACATTTATTTGTGGGCTTGATGGTAGACTGGACACTGCTAAAAAAGAATTAGTTACTTGAATTTAAAGACTGATCAATAAAATTTATCCACAAGAAGTACAAGGAAAAAAGAAAGAAGAAAAGAAAGGAAATAAAAAACAAACCAAGAATTGATCAGTGTCTGAAGATTTGTGGTGCTTAACAGATTCAAGTTTATTAAATTCCAAGCAAGATTAATATAGTGGGAAACCAAACTAAACACATCATAGTCAAATGGCTGAATGCTAATGGTAAAATATTTTGACAGATTACATTCAAGGGAATATCAAAGCTTGTGGAGAATGCTTTTCCATGAATAATAGCACATAAGTAAGTTTTCAAGTAAAAACCTCCTATGTCCAACCATGAGAAGTGGCTACATGAACTACTAGAAGGAGTTTCCATGGATCCCATTTGAGAAGGTGAAATCACTTATCTGGCCATATTGGCTGTTTTCAAATTGGTCCCCTATGAACCAATCTCAGCTTCCAAGCAGAATGATCTTTTAGTCTGACTCTCAATCCACTTCCACCTATATTCCTCCATAAACTAATCTCAATGTATTAGCACCCAGAAAGAGCCTTGGAAAACTAGATGGTGATAATTCCATTCAAAAACCAAAGCCTTACCAAAGGTCTTGTACATGTGACCCTCATTACCTCTCCATCCTTAAGCTCTCTCCATCCTTCCCACAGTTCAAATGCCTGCATTTATTGGCTGTTTCTCAAACAAACCAAGCATTCCCCTGCATTAGAGCATTTATTCTAGCTGTTCTCTCTGAAATTTTCTTCCTGCACATAACGGCAATGCTGGTGACTTCTCTGAAGTCATCTTTTTTAAAAAATTCGTCTTCTTAGTAAGGCCTTCCCTAACAAATCTTTTGTGTTGCTCTTGCACTATGACACTCCATATTCCCCTTTCCGGCTTTTTTACTACCTAGCATTTAACGCTACAATATATATTGCACATAATTCTTTCTTTACTGTCTGTCTCCCGTTATTAGAATTGTACTCTATGCTTACTTTACTTCTATATTCTCTGTGATATTCTGAATAGTACTTGGCATAAAATATGTAATCCATAAATATTTGTTGAACACATTAGTGAAGTAAGAGATGGTATAATTGCTGCATGGGGAGAAGAGATTTTATGAACAGATTTGTGAGTGACTCAGTAGAAATTTCTGCTGGAGGAAAATTTTTAAAAATCTATTTCTCCCTTAAAATTCTTTAAAAAAATATTTTATAAGTCTCAAATTCTCTATCCATAAATTAAGAGTCATAAAATACATGTGTCATGGGGATGTTATGAAGATCAAATAAGATAAAAGAACAGGAAGCACCAAATACAATGATTGTCTCGTCTTCACATGGAGAAAGGTGTCTTTCTTCAATACATCTTGTTCCCCATTCCACTTTTACTTGCCATCATCTAAGGAAATCCCCCAATTATATCAAGAAACACACATGGGACAGTACTAATGGGAAAAAAAGCCCACTTAACCCACACATCAACAAACCAAACAAAAAAAAATCATTAATAAGACTAAATCTGAGGCTTTGTTTAGGCTTTTTATAAACTGTATGCTTGTTTTCATCCTAATTTTGAGAAATCAGCTGATTTTATCCAAATTCTAAAAAGATAATGTACAAAATTATTTACATGTATTTAACTTATACATTAATATTTGCAATCCATTTCTAAACTTATCCCTACAATGTAACTATTTCCAGTTATGTATTAGAGATGCTCACCCAAAAGTAATTTGCTGGATTTCTTAAATATGAAGGCCAAATCGGTAATGTAGTTACCCAAGATTTTATGAAGTTTCTGATTATTTTGGAGAGTGGAAAAGAATTGCAGAAAGTGTAAATATTATGTTAACTATCCTAATAGGATCCTAGAGTCATACTCTGATGTCAACAAGGCAGGAATGAATTGGTTTGGATTTTTAACTGTCAACCTAAATGAATTAATCCCTGATTTGTAAGATTTGTGTGCTATTTCTATGTATTGAGATATTTTTCATCTTTTAGGGCCTCTGAACCTTGATATTTTCAGTTCCATATTCAAGTTTGGTCCTGGGAAGAGCTTTCAACAGAGTTATCATTTCTATGGAATATCAGAGGTTCACTGTCATGAATTTCAAAGCAGATTTTAGCATTTTAGCCCCATTAAAAGCCCTAATCCAAGATTACAGAAGCATATGAGTCTTTTCCTCTTTTCTTAGTTCACATCTGAGGAAGAAACAAGCTTAATGTGATCATCTTCTTTTTCCCCTGAAGATATGTTTTTTGATCAGCTTCTCTGAGCTCAATAAGAATATCTTTAGTGGCTTGACAATGGGGCTGAGGAAAACCAATCTTGTTCTCAAGCACATGGAATATTTGATTTGTCCATAGATGCATACTTACTCTTTTGTGTAAGGCCTGCTGGCTACCATTTTGTTAATTTGATATTTGAGTTTAGAGAGCTGTTAAAAATGTTATATAGAGCAAACATAATAAAAACACAACCTTAGGAATGGACTGCTGTTAATATTTGGCATGAGAAACCAATGAAAACTTTATTTTTAAAATCAATATTACGCCTTATGCATGTTATCTGTTGGCACTATTAAAAAAAACTCCCTAATGGCCAAAACTTGACCAAATGGAGGAGGCATGATCAGCAGAGTGAAAGCAAGAGCAGAGAGATAGGCCGAGTGAAGTTGAGCCAGTTTTTCTTTGGTATGACCTTTCTCAAATAATTGTTCATCTTATTCCCTTAAAGAGCTCTCTTTCTTTGCTTTTCATTGTCTCTTCCCACTTGGCCTTTTCTTCTATATTTATCTGGCTGTCTAAAAGATTGCTTTGTCATTCTCATTTTATTTTCACTGAAAGAAGAAAATGAATATCTCTCTCCTAAATCAGTTCTCTAGAATCATTTTGTTTCAACTGAAATTTTTTCTCTTGTAGGAAGTCAGAATACTGTATTTGATCAAGAGAGACACAAATTGGGAAATTTCTGTCCATTCTTGGCTATTTTTATTTGGAAATACATCTTATTTAATTCGGTGTCACTTAGAAAACAAATCAAATATTTTGGGAAGTAGTTTAGCTCCATTTATTGTACTTAGTTATTTGGCACACAGAATTTATAAAGCATTCTGCCTGCTCTTCAGGGGAATTTTACTTTCTATGAGTTCAGAAGTTTGAGAATCTGGGTCTCAGAGAGAAACAAGTTAAATGTCAAGCAAACATGGATGAAATTAGCAGGTAATTCCTTCTCTGCTATAACCCAAGCAATTCAGTTAAACTTTCTAGGCCTTGCTTTTAAAACAAGGAGTTTTGATTATACGTGTAAAGTCATGCTGAGTTGTAATGTACGTAATTCTGATGTGGAGAGAGAATTCTAGAAGAAAAGGGCTTTGATTTATTACATTGTGCTTTTGTAATGCATTCTTTTCTAATTTGTGACATGTAACCACTTAAGTGTATCTCAGTTTTTTATCTTGGGAAAACCTAGAATACTAGTATTGACTTCAGAGGGATTTTCCCTCCAGTATGTACTCCAAATTTAAATAATAAAATTCGCAAATGCCAATCAATACCTTAAAGGCAAATATAAAAGGAAACCATGATACAGAATGTAACATACATTACATTTTACAGTATATCAGAAAAAAACTGTTGTCACATTGGTCCAATTCTTATACTGTACTGTTCTTTAAGAGGAAATGCTTGGTAAGGAATCTGTGGTAGAAAAAATTGAGCTCTAAGTGGGATGTCAGTGACCTGGAATTTCATTTCCTAAAGAATGCCTCAGAGAAAGCGGTGAGGGGGGCTGCCATGTGTGGCGAAGCTGTAACATTCATCCCTGAGTACCTGCTCCAACTCAGAATGATAGAAGAGCACTGAGGGAGGTCTTTGAGGACCTTGTAGGAACTCATAAACCACTGCCAAAGGGCTGAGAGGAATTTTCCGAGCTCCTGTCTGAGATCGCCAGGGTCATGCACTTGGGACTACCTTTGGCCTTTTTCTTAGTGACCCCTCAGTCAAGGTCAGATGCCTGGGGAAACATGCTTCACTTTTCAGATGGCTCTAGGCACTCGCCAAGTGATGTAATGGGGAGGATCATTCTATTGTGTGTGTATGTGTTTCACCTTCTCCAATTTCTTACTCATTTCATAAAAATCCCTTCCCATTACATCTTTTGGGTCATTTGGCCTCAATTCACTGCCTTACATGACATCTGCATCTTGTAAAATTTTCCTAGCTGTATATTTTCAGTTTAAACATGTTCATGACAGCTTTACTGTCACCAAATGGACTTGTTTGTGCTAGCATTTGCCAGTTCACAGATGTCTTATTTATTGGATACAAGAGGGCATTTTTCTTCGTTAGAATACACAGATTATGAACCTTCACAGTCTTAACTCCTTATCCAGAAAAAAAACTATGAGAATAACATAATTCAAGATTAATCAAGTTGGATTGGTCAAAATCCAGAACAGTAGAGATCAGTGAATATTTAGAAAAGAAATTCTCACTGTCCAGATTTATTTCTAAATCTCTCATGTATTTTAATAATTTAGTTGGCTAAGTAACTTGTGCAATGCATGTTGTCTTTAAACTTTGCTGAGATATATTTACATGACTACCCTTATGGAAGCTGATCATCAAATAATGTAACAGGCAATGGGCTTCTTCTCACTCTAGCAAAAGGTTAGTATTTAGCTGCATAACAAATGCATTTATTGATTTAGTTGGTCTTGCTTATTTAGTGCCTTTTATATTTATCATGCACTGCTGGTGTTTTGAAGGTGTGATAATCAATTCAGACATGATTTTTACTTTCCCTAATCTCACACAAGAATAAGCAGATAATTATAACACATATGAAAATTGAATTATGGGACAGCATCTAGAAGAGGATGCCTAATTCAGATTATGGGGCTTTCCAAAATGTATGAAATCTATATTGAGATCTGGAAAGTGAATAGATGGAAACCAAGTTTTCTTGCTATCTACTGCCATGTAGAAATCAGCCCCAGAGCTTAGTAGTGTAAAGCAACCATTTCATTACTTACTATATTATATTATAACTTTAAGGGTTTGACTGGGAGATTCTTGTGTTCCATGTGCTATGTTTCAAGTCCTGTCATTTGGAGCATTATTATTTTCCTAGTTGCTCAAGGCTCACAGAAAGTGCTTCAAGATGCTAAGATAAAAACAGCAGGACATTCTCTGATCAAAGCTCAGACATCATACAGCATCCTTTCTTCAGCATCCTGCTGTTTCCAACTGAATCATAGGGAAAACCCAGATCCAAGGGAAAGAGATACACAAGGTTGTGAACAAAAGGAAGCAAAGACACTTGTGGAGACTAGCTCTTTCAGCAAGAGATGGAAAGAAGGAGGGAACTGACTCTCAAGCAAGGAGAACATGACTTTTTCAAGGAACCAGAAAGCTTAGCTGATCAACATTCTGTGGCATGGAACACATTTCATCTGGTTCCTTTCCTCTCTCTCTTTTCATATGAATATATGAATTATACTTGTCCTTTGGGAGTTACTGTTTGTAACACTTTTCTCAATACACCTAGCCATTTTCCTCCTAAGAATCCTTCACAGCTTTCCCAGAGGGAGGAAGGAACCACAGAAGTTTTAAGCCTTAATCTGTTGCCATTTGACTCTTGTCCTGCTGCTGCTGCTGCTAAGTCGCTTCAGTTGTGTCTGACTCTGTGTGACCCCATAGACGGCTGCCCACCAGGCTCCTCCGTCCCTGGGATTCTCCAGGCAAGAACACTGGAGTGGGTTGCCATTTCCTTCTCCAATGCATAAAAGTGAAAAGTGAAAGTGAAGTTGCTCAGTCGTGTCCGACTCTCAGCGACCCCATGGACTGCAGCCCACCAGGCTCCTCCATCCATGGGATTTTCCAGGCAAGAGTACTGGAGTGGGGTGCCATTGCCATCTCCCTGACTCTTGTCCTAGTGGCTCAGAAATCTTTATTTAAATCCAGTATGTCAAGTCAAATTTAGCCTATAGAACAAACACTTTCTCCTATGACATGAAAGGACTGTACTGTCTGTATATGACACCCTTCCCAAGATAATGAGCTAATATGACCTGGTCTCTGTCATCATTCCATACTATATTATTTCTTTGTACACTGTGAAGTCCTCTCTTAATTAGAGGAAAGCCTCTCATCGTATCCCTTTATTCTTCTGATTAATCTCCTGTCTACTCCTGCTGGTAATCAGAGCCAGGAAAAACTGGCCAAAGATCCAAGGAGGCTGAGGGGGAGATATTCCAAACACCACAATTTTTAGAAATAAGTCAAACCTAACCTGGAATAATTCATCTGAGATCACCTATTTTTATTGCTAAAGAAAGTGAAGGCAGGATGTTGCCTTCATTTCTAATATAGTGAGTTTTAAATTTAGCTATAAAACTCTCCTATGCCACAGATTATGACTTTTGGCAAGCAATTTCTATGTTACAAAATAAAACTATATCCAGTTTTGTTTGGTGCTATAAATGGCTTAATCAAAAACAAAGGCAATTTTTTTTCTCTTCCTGTTCTGGATAGACCTCTCTCCTGAGCTGTTTGTACATTAAATCTACAGTTTATATAAGAAATAACTTCTCACCTGATGAGCCAAGCATTTTTATATTGGGGATTCTTTCAAAGTATAAAGAAATTATATGGTTTTGCTCTCTAGAGGCCACCCTTACTCTCCTATGTGTCAACAATACAGTATTCTTGTGAAACTGTGTATCTGAACATACATTTCTTTTTACCTATGTAAAAAAATATTGCTTGCATTTCTTTCCTAAGGAGGGCAACCTATTAATTATCATAAGACTTGGTGTGAGTCTAAGGAGCAGGTAGAGAGAGGGGGCCATTGTAAATTTCCAGTGGAGGAGAGACAGAAGAACACCTTTGGAACTCAGTTACCTAATGTTCAAGTTGAATGTGGTATGGTTTAGTCTCCAAGTCGTGTCCGACTCTTGCGATCCCATGGACTGTAGCCTGCTAGGCTCCTCTGTCCATGGGATTTTCCAGGCAGCAATACTGGAGTGGTTTGCTATTTCCTTCTCCAGGAACTTTGAATAGATATATCTAAATTTCTCTTTCTTTTGTTTTCCCTTTTCTTCAGCAACATTTACGACATTAACACAAGCTGGGACTGAACGGGTAATGTTTTGGAATTGAGAATGGATCTGGGTTTCGTGTTTGGGTAGCCATATTACAGATCAGAGATGCATTCCATGAATGCAAGAGCTCAGAGATGGAGATTGTTTTCAGAATGTAGGCCCTTTGGACATTTGCAGAAATCTTGGGAAAGGACTTTGAGCCTCTAAAGACATGAATTGACCTATTAGTTTGGTGAAAAAGTAATTGCGGTTTCAAACTGTGAATTTTAAATCATTATGTTGTTGCTTAGTCACAAAGTCCTGTCCAACTCTTCGCATCCCATGAACTGTAGCATACCAGGCTTCCCTGTCCCTCACTATTAATCAAAATAGGAATCATTACAATCAACACATTTTTGCCAATGAGAAATTAATTTGCTTATTCCTTTTCCAGTGGTCATGTATGGATGTGAGAGTTGGACTGTGAAGAAGGCTGAGCGCAGAAGAATTGATGCTTTTTAACTGTGGTGTTGGAGAAGACTCTTGAGAGTCCCTTGGACTGCAAGGAGATCCAAACAGTCCATTCTGAAGGAGATTGGCCCTGGGACTTCTTTGGAAGGACTGATGCTAAAGCTGAAACTCCAGTACTTTGGCCACCTCATGCAAAGAGTTGACTCATTGGAAAAGACTCTGATGCTGGGAGGGATTGGGGGCAAGAGGAGAAGGAGACGACAGAGGATGTGATGGCATCACTGACTTGATGGACGTGAGTCTGAGTGAACTCTGGGAGTTGGTGATAGACAGGGAGGCCTGGCGTGCTGTGATTCATGGGGTTGCAAAGAGTTGGGCACTACTGAGCGACTGAACTGAACTGAACTGAACTGATAACATAAAAATCCATGCTTCAGGATTAGATGAATTTTTGGAAAGCATTTTCCTCCTCCTGTTGGTTGTGGAAGCAATTTCCCCACAAAAAGTTGTTGAGATGCTTGAAGAAGTGACAAATCTTTGCCAAGAGGTCAGGTGAATATGGTAGATGAGGCAAAAGTTTGTAGCCCAATTCATTCAGGTGTTGAAGCATGATTGTGCAACATGCAGTTGGGCACTGTCACGAAGTAGGATTGGACTCTTTCTGTTGACCAATGCCGGCTGCTGGCTTTGCAGTTTTCAGGGCATCTTCTCAATTTGCTGAGCATACTTCTCAGATATAATGGCTTTGTTGGGCATCAGAAAGCTGTAGTGAGTCAGGCCAACAGTGACTGTGACCTTTTTTCGGTGCAAGTTTGGCTTTGGGAAGTGCTTTGGAGATTTTTCTTGGTCTAACCACTGAGCTGGTCATCGCTGGTTGTCATATAAAATCTACATTATGTAGCACATCAAAGTCCAAGCCAGAAATGGTTTGCTTCTGTTGCCTAGAATAAAAAAGATGACACTTCAAAACAATGATATTTTTAATTTTCAGTCAGCTCATGAGGCACCCACTTATCAAGCTTTTTCACCTTTCCAATTTACTTCAAATGCCAAATGACCTTAGAATGGTTGACATTGAATTCTTTGGCAACTTCTCATGTAGTTATACAAGGATCAGCTTTGATAATCCTCTCAATTGGTTGCTGTTAATTTCTGATGGCGTGCCACTGTGCCCCTCATCTTGAAGGCTCTTGTCTCCTTTGCAAAATTTCTTGAACCACCACTGTGCTGTATGTTTATTAGCAGTTCCCGGGCCAAATGTGTTGTTGATGTTGCTGGTTGTCTCTGCTGCTTTACCACCCACTTTGAACTTGAATAAGAAAATCACTCAAATTTGCTTTTTGTCTAGCATCATTTCCCTAGTCTAAAATATGTATAAAATAAACAGCACATAGTAAGTCATTAGCAAAAA
>SJYT01039760.1:63580-75933 GCA_006410635.1 Cephalophus harveyi
AGTGACTGAGCTGAACTGAACTGATTTATTGTTTAAATGTCAAGCAACAGTAGAACTGGACATGGAACAACAGACTGGTTTCAAATCGGGAAAGGAGTATGTCAAGGTTGTATATTGTCACCCTGCTTATTTAACTTATATGCAGAGTACATCATGCAAAATGCCAGGCTGGATGAAGCACAAGCTAGAATCAAGACTGCTGGGAGAAATATAAATAACCTCAGATATGCAGATGATATCTCCCTTATGGCACAGAGCAAAGAAGAACTGAAGAGCATCTTGATGAGAGTGAAAGAGGAGAGTGAAAAAGTTCGCTTAAAGCTCAACATTCAGAAAACTAAGATCAAGGCATTTGGTCCCATCACTTCATGGGAAATAGATGGGGAATCAATGGAAACCATGACAGACTTTAATTTGGGGGGCTCCAAAATCACTGCAGATGGTGACTGCAGCCATGAAATTAAAAGGTGCTTGCTTCTTGGAAGAAAAGCTATGATCAACCTAAAAAGCATTTTAAAAAGCAGAGACATTATTTTGCCAACAAAAGTCCGTCTAATCAAAGCTATGGTTTTTTCCAGTAGTCATGTATGGATGCGAGAGTTGGTCTATAAAGAAGACTGAGCACTGAAGAATTGATGCTTTCGAACTGTGGTGTTGGACAAGACCCTTGAGAGTCCCTTGGACTGCAAAGAGATTCAACCAGTCTATATTAAAGGAATTCAGTCCTGAATATTCATTGGAAGGACTGATGCTGAAGCTGAAACTTCAATACTTTGGCCACCTGATATGAAGAACTGACTCACTTGAAAAGACCCTGATGCTGGGAAATATTGAAGGTGGGAGGAGAAGGGGATGACAGAGGATGAGATGATTGGATGGCACCACTGACTCAATGAACATGAGTTTGAGTAAGCTCCAGGAGTTGGTGATGGACAGGGAATCCTGGTGTGCTGCAGTCCATGGGGTCACAGAGTCACACATAACTTAGTGACTGAACTGAACTGAACTTTAATTCATACTCAGGTCCTTAAGTGATATCTCATCATATAACTTAATCAGGTTTAATACCATTCAGATTCTAGGCACTAAGATTAAGAATTTGTGCATTCTATCCAGTGTCCTCAAATTTGCTCCCATGGTTTTGTAAAACTATGTACTCTTTTACAGATTTTAAAGAAGACATCTACATTTTTAATCATTTCTGAATAGTGAGATTTCTAGTGTATTGTAAAAAAGTCATAAAATAAGATTTTAGAATTCTATCATATCACTCTTTTTAATATTCCAGTGGAATATAAGTTTGCAGCTATAGAATCCTTACCATTATCTATTTTAGAAAATGCTTAATCAAGCTCTTTAACATTCCTTTTTTTCCTTAAACTTAGTTTTTCCATACGGAATATTGCTCTAATATATTTTATGCTTAAAACACCCTATCATAGTCTTCTGGCATAAAAATATATATCTCTGCTATTATATTTTACACGCACTTGTTGGTTGGTTTTTCTTCGAGCTCTACCTACTAGAATACAAACTCCGTATGGATAGAAATTTCCTTTCAGTTTGATCACCTCTGAATTCCAAGGACTTGAGACAGGATCTGACACAAAGTAGATACTGGCTAAACATTTTTGGAATGAATAAAAGTGAAACTTAAAAGTTTTCAATTTTTCTATGCCCACAAAGCTTTATGTATTAAATGTTTTGCTTTAGGTTGAGTTGTTATGAAAATTATTATTAACAAATATTTTTTTAAATATAGAGTATATTAAAATGTTGCTAATTATTAAGACAAAAGTAAAATATTAGGAATGTAGTTCTCAGTGAGATGGATGGGCTTTCCTTATTTTCATGGTCACATATCCCTGTGGGAATATTAGTGCTACAATGAGATAGAGCTCAGTATCAATTCTGTTTCATTTTAAAATATTCATAGATGCAAACACCAAAAAAACTTAATCATGTAAATAAAAATGTGAAGGTGATTTTACAGCACTAACACAGTTCTTTGACTTACTCTTGACTTACTGCCAGATATCATAGAGTTGTCCATTAGTGAAGGAATTTTAATAATTCATCAGCTAATATATTGATTAGATTCTTCTGCAATTTTTTTGAAAGTTGAATATTAAAACTACCTGAGTGGAATATGACATTACCTCAAAACATCATTGTTTCAAAATGTTCTTTAGTTTGATATCCTTGAAGCGTGTACCCCTCTGGATGTGTTTTTCTTTTATGAGGGGAAAGTGGGCAATCATAAAAAAAGGATAGTAGGGGGAGGACAAGAGGGAGAATGTGGGTCCTGCTTCCATAATGGCACTTTCATGGATCATTTTGAGGAAAGAGTATAAATGGAAATAAAGACCTAGGAATGTATTGTCTTAAAACAGTGTTTTAATAAATAAATAGTATCTCCTACAAAGTTTTTTGCATATATATAGGTTATCCTAATTTTAGGGTCACTGCCCTTGGCAACCATTTAATTCTGCTGTGACAGCCTGACTGCCACTACTCTGAGCTGATACAGCTTGAGCAGGATAACGCCCCCATCTGACAATATAGGTGTTTGGTCACTCCATTGTGTCCAGCTCTTTGTGACACCGTGGACTGTATTCCACCAGGCTCCTCTGTCCATGGCATTTTCCAGGCAAGATTACTGGAGAGGGTTGCCATTTCCTTCTTCAGACAATATAGTAGTGCTCCCTTATCCTCAGGGAATACGTTCCAAGACCCCCAGTGGATGACTGAAACCATGAACAGTACTGACCTTATATATACTCTGCTTTTTTCCTATACCCATGATAAAGTTTAATTTATAAATTTATATAAATTTATAGATTAGGCACAATGAGGGACTAACAACAATAACTGATAATAAATTAGAATAATTATAGCAATATACTGTAATAAAAATTATGTGAATGTGGTCTCTCTCTGCCTCAAAATATCTTATTGTATAAAGTTAATGCCTTCTCTGTCTTAATGAAGCTCGTATCATGCCCAGCGGGAGTAACTTTAAGAATCTCTCATGGAGAGAACAAGATGGTAGAGGAGTAGCTGGATGTGAAATACATCTCTCTCCATGGATACATCAGGAATACACCCTCAGACACAGAAGTGCATGCAGAACACCAGCTGAGAGGAGACAGGAGTACCTGACCAGTGGAAAAGAAAATATAGAACCACGCAAAACTCAGTGGGACAAAGGAACTATGGAGGAAAACAGGAGGGTTAGTAGGGTTGGACCTGCCCTCGGTGGATGGGGGAACTGAAGCAGGGGTCTGATCCCCACATCAGGGCAATTGTCTGAGTCAGAGGAGAAACATTTAAGGCTGAGAGTGAAAGAGCTGATCTGTGGCAGCCTAAAAGGGATGAGAATCAGACAGTCCTTGCTGCAGCCATACATGCCCTGGACAGCGTTGCAGATCCCCTGGAAGGCGCAGTGGCTGGGAGCTGGAGTTTAGGGATTGTGGAGCAATCACAGGGTGAGGGCTGCTATTGACTGTGGAGAGTCAGGTTAAGGGGATGTGAGGGAGGAGACTATGGCGGGATATGCCAGTGGAGGAAAACCAGGCAGCCATGGAAGCAAGGCAATACTGATGAGTCATGCATGCATAGCGGGTGAAGCCACCACCATAGCCTCTTTCACCCCACAGGCCAGCATGGAAGCTGAACAATAGAGAGGATGGCCCATCAAATGCCTGATGTGCTGAACTAGAGTAGGACCCCATTCAGGGTGCCCCTTTAAGTGCCTGACATGCCAATCTACAGAGTAGGACCCCAGCCAGGGGAGCATCTCTATGTGCCTGATGTTCTGAACAGAGAAGGACCCTAGGCAAGGGAGCCCTCTAAATGCCTGAATGGGTGGAGCTATGGAGAAAGACTGGCCAAAGAGACCTTCTACAAGCCAGCTACAAGAGGCTTGAAAAAAGACTCTGATAGGGCCATAACTCATAAAGCAGAGGCAGTCTGTGTCCCTGCACACTTGGGCACTGCCAGGGTCCCCGGTGTGCCACCTTCATGCTTCAGTAAGGTGTGCCACCTTACTGGGGCAGAGCTGCCACAGGCAAAAAAAGTCTTGCATCTATGTGCACAGGGTCGCTTTGGTCATGTCCAACTCTTTGCAGCCCTGTAGACTGTGTCCTGCCAGGCTTATCTGTCAGAGGGGGTTCTCCAAGCAAGAATACTGGAGTGTATTGTCCAATATTGGTTGCCATACCCTTCTAGAGCGCTATATTTCCTGCTGCCCTAGCTTCCAACTCCCCTGAGTACCTGGTGCTGCCAGAACCCCTGCGACCTAAGTCATTTTGAAAATGACTATACTACCAAATGCAATCTATAGATTCAATGCGATCCCTATCAAATGACCAATGACATTTTTCACAGAACTAGAACAAAAAATTTCACAATTCATATGGAAACACAGAAGACCCCAAATAGCTAAAGCAGTCTTGAGAAAGAAGAATGGAGCTGGAGGAATCAACCTTCCTGACTTCAGATTATACTACAAAGCTACAGTCATCAAGACAGTATGGTACAGAAACACTGTAACATAAAAAGAGAAATATAGACCAATGGAACAAGATAGAAATCCCAGAAATAAATCCATGCACCTATGAGTACCTTATTTTTGACAAAGAAGGTAGAATATACAATGGGGCAAAGACAGCCTCTTTGATAAATGGTCTGGGAAAACTGGACAACTTCACATAAAAGAATGACATTAGAATACTTCCTANAACACTGTAACATAAAAAGAGAAATATAGACCAATGGAACAAGATAGAAATCCCAGAAATAAATCCATGCACCTATGAGTACCTTATTTTTGACAAAGAAGGTAGAATATACAATGGGGCAAAGACAGCCTCTTTGATAAATGGTCTGGGAAAACTGGACAACTTCACATAAAAGAATGACATTAGAATACTTCCTAACACCATACACAAAGATAAACTCAAAATGGATTAAGACCTAAATGCAATACCAGAAACCATAAAACTCTTAGAGGAAAACATAGGCAGAACACTCAATGACATAAATCAAAGCAAGATCCTCTATGACCCACCTCCTAAAACCACCATATGACCCAGCAATCCCACTCCTAGGCATATACCCTGAGGAAATCAAAATTGAAAAAGACACATGTATCCCGTTGTTCAATAAATAAATTTAAATTTAAGCAAATTCTCAATAAAAACAATAATGATTAAAATTTTTTCTTTTTTTCTTTCTTCACAATTTCATGAACAGAAGACTTATTCTTACTGTGAAGTGTAGTTGCTCAGTTGTGTCCGATTCTTTGCAACCCCATGGACTGTATATAGCCTACCAGGTTTCACCATCCATGGGACTTTCCAGGCAAGAATACTGGGGTGGGTTGCCATTCTTACTGTAGATCACAGCAAATTCAGCATACTATTTTTTTTCTTCTCTTGTTGAAAACTTTCACCTTTTCACTTAAAGGAAACATTTTATGTCTTCTCAAATTGCCAGCAACACTATTCTTGCATCTGGGAGATGTTATTAAGTAAAATGAGGGTGATTTGAACACAGCACTGCAATAATGGACACAGTAGATGACTAATGGTTAGTACCCGCTGGACAAAGGGCTAATTCATGCCCTGGGCAGGATGGAGCGAGATGGCAGAGATTTCAATATGCTACTCAGACAGTTTGCAGTTTAAAACCTATGAAAAGTTTACTTCTCTGGAAATGTTTATTTCCTTTTAATATTTTCAGACAACAATTGACCCATGAATTGTTAACTGAAATGACAAAGAAAAACCACAGATAAGGGGGAAACGTCTGTAATGGAAACTGTAGCAGTCTGAAATATTCCACGACAGTAATATGCAAGCACTTCCTGCTGGGTCAATAAATGAACTATTACACTGAACATTAACTGATAATGTACTTATCTGACAGTACGTTTTTCCACCTGGTAAGCCTGGCTGACCACAAGCCAAGTCAAAGACAGTTGTGTTTTCCAAAAGATATTTTAGTCATTTGAGCCAAAACAGGATAATTATTAATGAAAACCTTCATGATAGTGTAATTAAGTATATTATTACTAATCTTCATGGCAATCTAACTTGACAGTATAGGTATTGTTTTATCCCCATCTGCTAATGAGAAAAAGGAGGTTGAAAGCTGTTGAGTAACTTGCCCAAGGTCACTGGGCACAAAGGCCACATAAAAAAGCATAGGTGGCAATGTTCACAATAACAGTAGTAATAACAAATAAAGTTTATTGAGCACTATCTACAGCATTTCAGCTGGTGAGCATCAAGGATGCAGTACCAGAAAGCCTTCATCATTTACTATTTGAGATCATATCAACAATATTAAAAACAAATCAGCTTTAACCTGGAACATATCAGAATGTCAGGTATGTTAAAACACTCTTGCTTGAATCTAGAAGCCACAGAATTGTCTCCTATTTTTGATAGAGTTCTTCAAAATCTTAAATGCTTTCCATGAATGTGTCAAACATTTTTTCAGGTTTTGTTTGGAAAGGTTGTGTTTCTGAACATGGATCTTCCTTGCTTGGCAAGTTTAATAAAACTATATTTTAGAATCACTCTACACTCTGAACCAAATATTGTTATGAGCATTTTAGATGCCAATATATTTAATCCTCATAGCAGCCTCATGGATCATTTTGATTTCCATCTTATATTTGAGACAATTGAAGCACAGAGAGGTTAATAAACTTACTGAAGGCCACATGGGAAATGGTAGAGCCAAAATTCAACCCAGGTAGTCTGAATACAGAGCCAATACTCTTAACATTTTTTTTGGCTCTGCCAGGTCTCCATTGCTTTGAGCGGGCTTTCTCTAGTTGTGGTGATCAGGGGTTACTCTTTGTTGCTGCATGCAGGCTTCTCCTTGCAGTGGCTTCTCTTGTTGTGGAGCACAGGCACTAGGCATCTGGGCTTCAGAAGTTGCAGCACACAGGCTCAGAGTTGTGTCACACAGGCTCAGTAGTTATGGCGCACAGGCTTAGGTGCTCTGCACTATGTGGAATCTTCCCAGACCAGGGATCGAACCAGGGTCCCTTGCATGGGCAGATTGACTCTTATTCACTGCACCATCAGGGAAGTCCTGAAGACCACATTCTTCATCAAGTGTCATATGGTACTACAAAAAAAATTAATTCAGAACTATACTAGAAAAATAGAAAGGAAACGTTTCATTGACTGGAAACCATGGGAAATAATTGAATGATGAAAAGTACACAGTAGCAGAGCAACATTAGGCAGATAATGTGGGCAGAAGTTGGAGGGTGTAAATAGAAAACAGAGGCAGAGGTAGCTCTTGGGGGAATTATTTGGTATAGAAGCAACATGTTCTGGGAGGTCAAACTCCTGGTTCATTATTTCTTGACTATTCAAGATGTCTGCATCCTAGAGGCATCAGTATGTGGGAGCCTGGGTTTAAGAAAAAGAGGCAGAACTCCAAGTGGTTGGCAAGACCTAGAAGTATGTGTCCCCACACCCAGAAGAGCAACTACTGATGTACTTTGTCTCACTGGATACATTCTGCTTCTTCCAGGACATCTCTTCAGACAGGCTGCTGCACAAATTCCAGCACCTCATTACAAACCTTAATTCTCTTTGGATTGTGCAAAACACATGCAACAGATAATATAATCAAAATTTCAGCCACAAAATTGAGCACACAATCAGAATCACCAAAAATTTAAGAATACAATGAAAGGGAGACCATAGATTTCAGTAACCAAGTAAACTGTGCCTTAAAACTCAGGATGATACAAGTAAAAACTTAACTTACTAAAAATAATTAAATATATTATGAAATTAAAAATCTTACCATAGAAATTAAAATTCAAGAGAATGTTGATAGATGAAACAAAGCTGGTTGTGTTTTAGTAACAGTTAAAGATCAAGATTGCAGGGAGAAATATCAATAATCTCAGATATGCAGGTGACACCACCCTTATGGCAGAAAGTGAAGAGGAATTTTGAACTGTGGTGTTGGAGAAGACTCTTGAGAATCCCTTGGACTGCAAGGAGATCCAACCAGTCCATTCTGAAGGAGATCAGCCCTGGGATTCCTTTGGAAGGAATGATGCTAAAGCTGAAACTCCAGTACTTTGGCACCTCTTGGGAAGAGTTGACTCATTGGTAAAGACTCTGATGCTGGGAGGGATTGGGGGCAGGAGGAGAAGGGGACGACCGAGGATGAGATGGCTGGATGGCATCACTGACTCGATGGACGTGAGTCTGAGTGAACTCCAAGAGATGGTGATGAACAGGGAGGCCTGGTGTGCTGCGATTCATGGGGTCACAAAGAGTCGGACATGACTGAGCGACTGATCTGAATTGAACTGAAGATAATTTAATAATAGATGTTGGGCTTCCATCTACAATTTTTATCTATAATATATGGGTTTTGCTGTATTTTTTTTCTATTTTGATATATGTTTGAAATTTCCCATGGTAAGAGACTAAAAATCATATCTTTAAAGAGATAAATAAAATAATCAACATGATGAAATATCAAGTCAAAGGATTCGTATTGGACATATCACAAGAAATAAATGGAAAATATTAAAGAAAAATTAAATGAAAGGAAGATCTAGAACTTGTGACCTCATCTTATAGAAGTTACAGAAGAGTGATAAGGTCACGAACGCAAACATGTACTAAACATGAACTGTAGGTTGAAAGAGATAACACGATAGATGGTAGTAAATACCTGGATAGACAGATAAACTACCAACAACACCAAAAATATCTTGTGTAGACATCGCAAAGTGAAATTTATGCCTACCTCAGTCAAGTGACAGAGACAGAATTCAAAAGTGGGTCAAATTGCATCATACAAAAAGCTAGGTTTGTATTTTTTTCTTGTAAGGCTATTGTAAAAATTTATTCTGAAACATTGGTTCCCAACTTGGGGAAAGAACCATAAAAACCTGTAAATAAAAGAGACTAAAGTAATTTGAAGTTCAAGAATATGAAACATTAAAATTTCTATGAAGAGACAAAAAATTGCCTGCATTTAAATTCTTCATAGTATGTTTTTTGTAATGTTTCTAAGTGAGTTTCAAAATTAAAATACATACTATTTCTGACATTATTAACAGAAACATCTTCTTCACATCCCAGTTTTTCTGGTTATGCATATTCTTATTTTCTGTATTTCTACAGGTCTCTTTCGAATAGAGAAAACCCAAAGAATTATGCTGAAATATAAACATTATTTGCTAAAATAACTTTTGTTTCCTCATTCAAATGCATTATGACTGAAAGATTGTTATAGCTTAACTAGACAATACATTCATTGTTAGAGACCGTGGGTTTTTTTTTTTTTTCATTTTGCAGTGGCAAGTGTCCAGAAATAGTGCCTGACTATTTTTGATTGCAATAGATTCTAGCCCTAGGCTTTCTCTTCTCTGCCCATCGATCCCAGCCAAGTGGTCAATTATCAACAGATATATACAAAACATTGAAAAGCATAACAGCAACCATTGTCATTTTGTCATTTCCCCTCAAATTCTTTTTCTTACATGTAAAGGTTTTTGTGTATCACTTTTTCATAGGACAGGAAATAAATAGTAGTTTTATTAACCTTTTGAGTACTATTATTAATGATTTGTCAAAAAGATAAATATGTGTAATTAAAATTTTTTACTCTAGTCTTGATCACCCCTAGAATTGGACTATCCTTACTCCTGGGAAAAGAATCTAAAAAAATAAAAAGCACTGTGTCTCCTGTTGAGGCAAAGGTATCACTAAGAGACAGTGAAAAAACAGGAAGAAGGAGGGAAAACAAAATCAAAATCCTCCCCTCCAAATGAGTCTGAATAAAACTGTTAAGGAGAGATCTTTAAAGGGAAAGTTAGATTTTTGAATGCATTTATCAGAAAATGAGTGCTTAGAAAATAGATAAGCATAGCTTTTACTCAAACACCTAGAAAAAGAGTGGGAAAAAACCTAAAGAAAGAAGAAATGATGTTACATAAATAGGAACTCAAAATGAGAACATAGAAACCTTTAGATCAACAATATGGTTTTTAATATGGATAATAATAGGAAGAATATTTTACATAACTGATAAAGTGGAAAAAAGACATGCATAAATAACATAAATAGGACATTAATATTGGAGGAGGAAATGGCAACCCACTCCAGCATTCCTGCCTGGAAAATCCCATGGACAGAGGAGCCTGGTGGGCTAAAGTTTATAGGGTTACAAAGAATCGAACACAACTGAGCATGCATGCACAGGACATTACTAAAATCCAATGCAACTTTCTTTGCAGTGGCCACAGGACTGGAAAAGGTCAATTTTCACTTCAATCCCAAAGAAAGGCAATGCCAAAGAATGCTCAAATTACCGCTCAATTGTACTCATCTCACACGCTGAGTGACTTCACTTTCACTTTTCACTTTCATGCATTGGAGAAGGAAATGGCAACCCACTCCAGTGTTCTTGCCTGGAGCATCCCAGGGACGGGGTACCCTGGTGGGTGCCTTCTATGGGGTCGCACAGAGTCGGACACGACTGAAGAGACTTAGCAGCAGCAGCAGCAGCACCACACGCTAGCAAAGTAATGCTCAAAATTCTCCAAGTCAGGGTTCAACAGCACGTGAACTGAGAACTTCCAGATGTTCAAGCTGGGTTTAGAAAAGGCAGAGGAACAAGAGATCAAATTGCAAACATCCGCTGGATCATCAAAAAAGCAAGAGAATACCAGAAAAACATCTACTTCTGCTTTATTGATTATGCTAAAGCCTTTGACTGTTTGAATCACAACAAACTGTGGAAAATTCTTCAAGAGATGGGAATAACAGACCACCTTGCCTTCCTCTTGAGAAATCTGTATGCTGGTCAAGAAGCAACAGTTAGAATTGGACATGGAATAACAGACTTGTTCCAAATATGGAAAGGAGTATGTCAAGGCTGTATATTGTCACCCTGCTTATTTAACTTATATGCAGAGTACATCATGTGAAATGCCAGGCTGGATGAAGCACAAGCTGGAATCAAGATTGCTGGGAGAAATATCAATAACCTCAGATATGCAGATGACACCACTGTTAAGGCAGAAAGTGAAGAACTAAAGAGCCTCTTGATGAAAGTGAAAGAGGAGAGTGAAAAAGCTGGCTTAAAACTCAGAAAACTAAGATCATGGCATCCGGTCCCATCACTTCAGCGCAAATAAATGGGGAAACAGTGGAAACAGTGAGAGACTTTATTTTGGGGACTCCAAAATCACTGCAGCCATGGGATTAAAAGACTCTTGTTCCTTGGAAGAAAAGCTATGACCAACCTAGACAGCATATTAAAAAGCAGAGACATTACTTTGCTGACAAAGGTTCGTCTAGTCAAAGCTATGGTTTTTCCAGTAGTCATGTATGGTGGTGAGAGTTGAACTATAAGGAAAGTTGAGTGCCAAAGAATTGATGCTTTTGAACTGTGGTGTTGGAGAAGACTCTTGAGAGTCCCTTGGACTGCAAGATCAAAGGAAATCAGTCCTGAATACTCATTGTAAGGACTGATGCTGAAGCTGAAGCTCCAACACTTTGGCCACCTGATACAAAGAACTGACTCATTGGAAAAGACCTTGATGCTGGGTAAGATTGAAGTCAGGAGAAGGAGATGATTGAGGATGAGACGGTTGGAGGGCATCACTGACTCTATGGACATGAGTTTTAGCAAGCTCCGGGAACTGGTGAAGGACAGGGAAGCCTGGCATCCTGCAATCCATGGGGTTGCAAAAAGTTGGACACAAGTGAGCAACTGAACTGAATGCAACTTTAAAAATAATTCATGATTTTTAACAGTTTTAGTCCTAAATTTTATCTAAATGTAAATATTTAGATAACATAATTTTTATAGAAGAATGTCCAATAATTGTGTTGGAATAGAAAATAACAAAGACAATAACTATTAAACCTTGACACAATCAAAGCAAATATTTTAGTATTCTAGGGGGTTCCCAACCTTTCTCTCCAAACAAGGGCTGGGAAATTTTTTATAAAACTTTTTATAAAACTTTCAGGGAACAAGTAATCTGTGCTATGTGTCGACAGTAACAGGAATGAGGCTTGTCAACTAACTCTGTTAGATTAATATATATTGATACAAAAACCAAACAAATACAGTAAAAATAAGGTCAGTTATATAAACAAACTTTGTTGTGAATTTAAAGGTGAAAATTTAAATGAGCTACTAAGAAAGTAACATAACATTTATTAAGGACATATCCTAGTAGGTTGAAAGAATGATGTTATATGGTCAACTTAATACTGTTAAAAGAAAATTTAAGAGAATATATTTATGACCTTCAAACAGGGAAGAATTTCACTATAGAT
>SJYT01039760.1:76753-185551 GCA_006410635.1 Cephalophus harveyi
CCATTCTGAAGGAGATCAGCCCTGGGATTTCTTTGGAAGGAATGATGCTAAAGCTGAAACTCCAGTACTTTGGCCACCTCATGCGAAGAGTTGACTCATTGGAAAAGACTCTGATGCTGGGAGGGATTGGGGGCAGGAAGAGAAGCAGATACAGGGGATGAGATGGCTGGATGGCATCACTGACTCGATGGACGAGAGTGTGAGTGAACTCCAGGAGTTGGTGATGGACAGGGAGGCCTGGTGTGCTGCGATTCATGGGGTCTCAAAGAGTCGGACACGACTGAGTGATTGAACTGAACTGAAAGTGTAAATTGCTATATTATTCTGAAGAGTATTTTGACAATATTAAAGTTGAAAATCTAGAGACTATGTTGTACATGTACTCAAAAAACCACTTACAAAGGTGTTCATAGCATCATGAGTAACAATAAAAAAATTAAAACCTTGGATGGATATATTGTAAGGTATCTTGCAATAGACATGGTACACCAGGGAAAATGAATGAACTACAGCTGCACATATCAATTTGATTAAATCTGGAATATAGTATTAAGAAAGGACTGTACTGAAGGATGCATACAGTATGATACCAGTTATGTAAAATTGAAAGATATGCCAAGCAACTCCAGATACTGTGTTATAATAGTGTAAAAATGCATGAGAATGACAGCCAAATTTAGATTAATGATTTTCTCTGGAAAGGCTAAGAAGGAGGAAGGAGCTGACATAAGATATAAGAGAGGCAGTCAAAAAATATCAATTATATTTGTAATGAACTATTTCTTAAAAAAAATTAAAAGTTGAAGCAAATATAGCCAACTTTTAGAACTTGAAGGAGCTTGGTAGCTGGATTTTGGCTCAAGACACTTGTTACGGTGAAGTTTTACTTCATTGTATTTGAAATATTTCATGATATCCAAGGTAAATGCATTTAAAATACAGAAGCTGGAAAACATTTATTTAAAAAAATAAGTTTTGATAAGGGCTGTAAATTGGAGTTGGATTAAAATATTCAACTCCCTACTCTTAAGTCTGGGACCCTCATTTAAAGGAAAGCACGTCCTTATCTTAACCTCAATCTTCTGGCCAGAAGTTTAGGTCTGTTTTCCCAGCTTTCTGAATTTTTCCAAATGGGATCTTTCAACAGTAATGATTTAGAGTTCTTATGGTAGCACAGTCTTTAGACAATGTGATCACTAAGAGGTAAAAGCAAAAAGAAGAGAAAGATTTCATGGAATTCAAATTGAAGTTTGGATATATACTAAGGAACAAACAAGCCATCTATATACATTTTATGTGATGGGGGAGTTTTTAGAGTTTCCTTTTTTCAGTTGTTTCTAGAGAAGACTTTTTAAAAGACCTCTTTATAGTCTCTTTTGAGCATTTTGTTTTCTTCTTTTCTGGGCAGGTTAACAAATTAAAGAGCCTATTTCCTCTCTACAGCTGTGCGTCATTGCCTTAGGGAGTATTATGGGAACACATTCTAAAGAAGTTTGTTCTGCTGTCTAACAGCAAGAGTTCTTAACATAAACAAGCCTGCAACCTCCCTGAGGACTGAGCAGATGTCTGTGATCATTCCTGCTGGCTACTCTAACTGTCCTGCAGGCTGACCAGTGTGATTCCCTTATAGCAGATCCCTGACCTATGAAGTAATGTTGCCCTGAAGATACTGGACGCAAAAGACAGGTCTGAAGTAAATTCAGTGAATTTGCTTCTTTATGTGATCCATAGAGGTCATGGCTACAACAGGAGTAACCAATGATTGTTCAGATGGACTGCATTTAAGCCTATAGATATTTGTTAGTCTATAGGCTTTTATCATTTATCATTTTCATGAAAATGGGAAACTCTAAGGCCCTTTGGCAAGTATTTTCCTGTAGGGAAAAATGCATGCTTTAAAGTTATGAATTCTTAAATAGCTAAAATGGGCATGCTTCTACTGAAGATCCATCCATGGGATGAGAATTTTATAAAGATTTTTCAAAATTAACAACATGATGATAAATCTGTTGTTGCTTTTCAAATATTTAAATCATTTTGTTTGCTAGACAACCCCACCTTATCAGAAAAGAATTTGCTTAACAAGACTTTTTTTTTTGAGAATTGAGCAAGTGAGATTTTGTGAAATGGAATGAGGGTAGGGGTAGTATAATTTTCTAGAATGTTAACTATTTATCTCTTTCAAAACAAAGGAAATGATGTGGGTACTTCAATGTATCTGAGGTGATTCCAGCTTGCTGAGAATGAGCTTGATTGTGTATAAAAATAATAAATCATAGACTCCTTCTGTCTTAAAACAATAAAAGGATGTTGGTAGATGGCTTTGGAATATGGTGATCTCAAACTGCGATCAGTGATCTCAGAGTCTTGGATTTTCAGTTGGAAGAGTTTTTAATATCAATATGAAACTGGTTTAGGCAGGTTAATGGACTTGGATGAGGCCACACATCACAATGGTCTAGACATTAAAAAAAAAAAAAAAAGACTTTATTTCTTTTTAGAGCAGTGCTAGAGTCATAGAAAAATTGAATTTCTTCTTCTCCTCTGCTCCCTGCCCCGATATGTGCATAGTCTCCCTCTCTGTCAACATCTCCCTTCAGAGTGGTGCATTCATTACTGTTGATCAACCTACATTGACACTTCATAATATCCAAAGAGCATAGCTTACTTTAGGCTTCCTTCTTGGTTTAGACTAACCATAAGTTTTTAGTGACCCTTAAATGCTCTGTATTCTGCCTGTTCATCCTTCCCTTCCCCCAACCTCAGGCAACTACTGATCTCTCTGTTGTGTTTACAGTTTTACCATTTCTAGAATGTCATATAGTTGGAATTATATATTAAGTAGCTTTTCCAGATTGGCTTCTTTCACTTACTCTTTTCATGGCTTGATAGCATAAAGAGTTAAATAGTACTCCATTGCCTGGACTACTGCAGCTTATTTACACATTCACTTACTGAAGGACATCTTGGTTGCTTCCAAGTTTTGGAAATTAAGAATAAAATTGCTATAAATGCCATGTGTAGGTTTTAGTGTGAATGTAAGTTTTCAACTATGGGTAAATGTCAAGGAGTGCATCTGCTGGATCATAGAGTAAGCTTTGTAAAACCTGTTAAGCTGTCTTCTGCACATTTTGCATTCCTACCAGCAATGAATGAGAGTTTTTGTTGCCCCCCATCCTCTCCAGTAAGTGGTGTTAGTGTTCTGGATTTTGGCTATTGGATGTGTAGTGATGTCTCTCTGTAGTTTTATTTTGCATTTCCCCGATGACATAGGATGTGGAGCTTCTTTTCCTATGCTTATTTGCCACCTGTATATTTCCCTTGGTGAAGGTGAAGGTGAAGGTGAAGTCGCTCAGTCGTGTCCGACTCTTTGCGACCCCGTGGACTGTAGCCTACTAGGCTTCTCCGTCCATGGGATTCTCCAGGCAAGAATACTGGAGTGGGTTACCATTTCCTTCTCCAGGGGATCTTCCCGACCCAGGGATCGAACCCAGGTCTCCCGCATCGGAGGCAGACGCTTTAACCTCTGAGCCACCAGGGAAGCCCAAGTGCCTGTTAAGGTTTTTGGCCCCTTTTAGAATTAGGTTGTCTGTTTTCTTATTGTTGAGTTTTAAGAGTTCTTTGTAACTTTAGGATATCGGTTCTTTATCAGATGTATCTTTTGCAAATATTTTCTCCCAGTCTGTGATTTGTATTTTACATTCTTTTGACATTGTCCTGTACAGAGAAGAAATTTTTAATTTTAATGACATCCAGTTTATCAATAATTTCTTGCATGGATCATGCCTTTGGTGTTAAATCTAAAATGTCCTCACCATGCCCAAGGTCATCTAGGTTTTCTGCTATGTTATTTTCTAGAGATTTAGTTTTGCATTTTACATTTGCATGACCATTTCAAGTTAATTTTTGTGAAAGGTGTGAGGTTTGTAGATTTTTTTCTTTGCATGTGATGTCCAGTTGTTTCAGTACCATTTGTTGAAAAGAATATCTTTGCTTTATTGTATTGTCTTTGTTCCTTTGTCAAAGATCAGTTAACTATATTAATATGGGTCTATTTCTGAGTTCTCTATTCTATTACATTGATTGTGCTTATCTTTTTTTAATGTGCCTATTATTTCTCCAAATCACACTGTCTTGATTACAATAAGTCTCAAAATCAAGTAGTGTCATTTCTCTACAGGTGTTCTTCTACTGCAACTCTGTATTGAATATTTTGAGTCTTCTGCCTTTCCAATATAAACTATAGATTCAGTATGTCTATATCCACAGAATAACTTGCTAGGATTTTGGTTGGGGTTACATTGAATCTATTGATTAAGTTGGGAGGAACTGACAATTTGACAATATTTAGTCTTCCTATGTGACCATGGATTCCCTGTCCTTTAGTTCTTCTCTGATTTTGTTCATCAGAGATTTGTAGTTTTTCTCATATAGAGCTTGCTCATATTTTATTATATTTATGCCTAAGTATTTAATTGTGGGAGATACTAGTGTAAATGTTATTGTGTTTTTAATTTCAAATTTCATAACTGGTATGTTGTTGTTGTTTAGTCTCTAAGTTGTGTCTGGCTGTTTGCAACCCCATGGACTATAGCATGCCAGGCTTCTCTGTCCTTCACCATCTCCTGGAGTTTGCTCAAACTTGAGTCGGTTGATGCCATCCAATCATCTCATCCTCTCTGTTGCCTGCTATTCTTCCGGCCCTCAATTTTTCCCAGCATCAGGGTCTTTTCAATGAGTCAACTCATTGCATCAGGTGGCCAAAGTGTTGAAACCTCAGCTTCAGTACCAGTCCTTCCAATGAGTATTTAGAGTTGATTTTCTTTAGGATTGACTGGAGGCTGAAAATGCTTTCCAGTGTTCATTAAATATCAAAGTGCAGATTTTTATGTTACAAGAAAAAACAAACTTATTTCTCATGGTAAAAATGTGTTGATTATAGTGGCTTCTATTTTGATTAATAAACATGTGTTCGAGCCTAGTTATAATGATTTAAAATTCTTGGTCTGAAACCACAATTACATTTGCATTAACCTAATTCTTGGATCTGGCAGCCTTGCTATAATCACTTACTAGTTCCTGGAATTTAGATAACATTTGAAAAATTACTTAATCATATGTTTAATTTTGAGTTCTAAAGATGCTTAAATAAAAATCTGATATGCTGTTTTATATGTATATTTAACAAACATCCATATGTGTTATTCTAACAAAAAGAATGAAAAAAAAAATCAAATGAATCTGAACAAGACTCTAGGTCTTACTAACAGTTTATAAGAAATTTAAAAGAAAACAGGATATGTTAGATGACATTTTGGGCATGTAATTAGTTAATTCCAGAGAAGGAAATTCTACTGATTTTGTTTCCTCAACACATACACATATATACACATGTATTATGAAGAGGAAAAACTAAATTAAAAGAAATTTAACAGACATACCACTCTAACATGGAACTTACAAAATGTTGTGTGTTTAGGTGTGAAATAAACAAGAACAATGATTCTTTCTTTATGGCATTAAATAACTATATTAACATCCATTTATGTGTAATAATGGGTATTATAGCTTTCTTAGAGAATTACTGTCTTTGACAGATAAAAACTAAAATATTTTAAGATAAAACAATTGATGGCTGAGATCTACTTCAAAATAATCAGGCTAGTGTGGGATAGAGGGTCCATATGGAGATAACCACTGAGAGCAAGTAATAGGTATCTTGGGTTCCATAAAGTGTTCTCTTCACATGTTTGTATGTTTGAAAGTTTCCATAACAAAATATAGGAAGTTTTATTGAACACTAAAATAGAATTTTCATGAAAAGTAGAATTATGTCTCCTCTCATTTACCCTTGAATCCCTAGAATGTGTCTCAATAAGTACTTGCATAATCATCAACTGATTAATAATAAATTATTGTTATTAGCTAATAATATTTGATAATTTATGCTTGAATATGAAATTTTATACAGGAAAATGCCTTTATGTGGTCTCTGAAAAGTGAAGTTTACTACATCTTAAGAAAGTATGGCAGAAAAGGACTCTAAAATAAACTCAATCTACTTACTTAATGTGTTCATTTCTTTTATGTCTCAGTCATGCCTTGATTTAAATGATCTTTTCAATTGAGGCTATGAATAATGCACTGACTTAAAGGGGTCTCTTAAAACCTCTTATAATTATCCAGAGAGCTACTTTATCTAAACTTCCAAAATTCTTAGTATGTTAACTGAATAAATTTTTGTTTAGAAACTCAAAATGAAAGGCACTCTGCTAGGTGCTGGTGGTAAACAAATATATCTTTGCTCTTCAAGAAGCTAAGCTCAGTTGTATCTATGAGAACCTTACTCTCTGTACAGAAAACTATCCAAACATTTTAGGGCTCACTGTGCTCGTAAGATATTGGGGACTTGATTTTTTCCTTCTCATTTTACAGCCTTAAAACAGTTATTGAAGTTGATCTATAGTGGGATTATTGGTTATTTGGTTCAGCTACTGTGTTCAGATCACACTATCCCAAGCCGTATTACCTGATATATATGAGGCGCAGTGGTGCTCAGTCACATCCATCTCTTCAAAACCCTTTGGACTGTACCAGTCCTCTGTCCATGGGATTTTTTTCAGGCAAGAATACTGGAGTGGGTTGCCATTTCTTCCTCCAGAGGATCTTCCTGACCCAGGGATTGAACTCGCATCTCCTGTCTCCTGCACTGCAAATGGATTCTTTACTACTGAGCCATCAGGGAACCCCATCAGGGAACCCCTGAGGGAGGGTTTTATTACTGATGACATCCTGGCTTTGGCAGTGCTGCTTTTCTTACTATCTAGCCTTGCTTGACAGGCATAGTTAGTTCCTATATGAAATGGCTTATCCTACTCAAAAATAGACATAAATAGTGCTAGATATACATTATCATTGGACTTTTTTTGGGGGGGTGTTGTTTGTTTGTTGGTTGGTATGTGTGGTTGTTCTGAGGTTTTTCGTTTTGTTTTGCTATTGTCTTAGATAGAAATCTATTCCAAATTAAAACAGACTCCTGACTAACTATTTTCCTGAATTGGAAAATAGTCTTCTGCTTTCCAAAGGTTATTCAGATTTGTTATTACAATATTATTATCATTTCCACTTTTTACTCTATAATCCAGATCTTAAGACTATATTTACAGTATCAGAGGTTCAGTTCATTTCAGTCGCTCAGTCTTGTCCGACTCTTTGCGATCCCATGAATCGCAGCACGCCAGGCTTCCCTGTCCATCACCAACTCCCAGAGTCTACTCAGACTCACATCCACTGAGTTGGTGAGGCCATCCAGCCATCTCATCCTCGGTCATCCCCTTCTCCTCCTGCCCCCAATTCCTCCCAGCATCAGGGTCTTTTCCAATGAGTCACCTCTGCGCATGAAGTGGCCAAAGCATTGGAGTTTCAGCTTTAGCATCAGTCCTTCCAAAGAACACCCAGGACTGATCTCCTTTAGGATGGACTGGTTGGCTCTCCTTGCAGTCCAAGGGACTCTCAAGAGTCTTCTCCAACATTATGCTTGAGCTATTGAAAAGGGTAAAAAGATCCCAAAGCCAGGAATTTGATTATAACTTGGTCTAGCTGTGACAGTTCATATCTCCAACCCACACACAAGACAAAATTTTATTAGTGTACAGTTTGTACTCTATGCTCTTACATGTCAGCCTGTTTTGCCCTAAAAATGTGCATTTTTACTTGGATAGGTAATAAAAGTCACCTAGTAATAAGCTGTTAGTAATAAACTGTTAGTAATAAGCTGTTTTATGTGCAACTTCATATTCGACCAGTGCCAAACAAGGGCAGAAATTTATCACCTGTATGTCCTTTAGCAAGGTGTTTGGTGTTTGGGTTCTGTCTCCCACTGAGAACTTTATCCTTACATGTGGTATGTCTATTTTGCTTTTATTTTACAAGTCCAAGTAACAATTTTATTCTAGTCTACAGCACAGTTTTGTTTTACTTACATTTGGTACTTTTAAGAGTGCTCCTTTTGAACAGACTTCTAATAAACACACAAAACGTTATATTAAAAATAAAATACACACAATAAAACAATAAGCATCCAGGTGTTCAGAGCTAAGTGGAGGTAATCTGATTGGTTCTATCAATGAGTAGCTCACCTACTTAAGAATTCACCAGCCAATGTGAGTTCTTCTGCTCTGAATTCCCCTGAATTAACAACTTGCCCAAATCAGAGAGTCCTAAACATATATACACAAAATAAACCCCATTTTAAAGCCACATCAGGACAAAAATTCAATTAGAAAGCCTAAATATGTCATCACATAGACAACTGCATTCATGAAGTTCATTACTAGAAAATACACACTATCTTTCTGTGTCTGTTTCAAACTTCTTAGAAATACAAATTCTTTTGAAAGTACTAAAGTACTAAGATACTAAGTACTAAAGTACTAAGATACTAAAGTACTAAAGTATCTCAGATGATGTAAAGATTAGGCAGGGTATAGTCTGTACATGCATCTGACTGTGTGCATGTGTGCTAAGTCACTTCAGTCATGCTAATTTTTTGCAACCCTCTGGACTGTACCCCACCAGGATCCTTTGTCCATGGGTTTCTCCAGGCAACAACACTGGAGTGGGTTGCCATTCCCTTCTTTAGGGGATCTTCCCTTGCCAGGGATCAAATCTTCAACTCTTATGTCTCCTGCATTGGCAGGCAAGTTAACATCAATCTTCTCAGAAGCTGCTGTGAGACAGGGAATCCTAGCTACAGACTGTCAGCCTGAAATCTCCTTATCCATGAACTCTATATAATGCAAGTGCATGGCCTGCATATTGCCAACTGATGAGTCAAATCTGAAGCATACAAATAAGAACATCTTCTCCAGAGCCAGCACTAGGCACCTCTGACAAGAACAGAGCAGTCTGCTGAGCATCCAAATCTCCACTTCTACTTATGTTGGAAATAAATTTTGATCCCTATTTAGGATCAGTTGATACTTTTAAGGACCTTTTTTTCTAGCAAATAGATAAGCGTGCTCTTTTAAAATAACATTATATTTCACTTTTTCAACTTGCTTTTCTATTTATAAAATTATAGGATTTTGGAAAAAGGTTTAAATGGGGATCTTCTAGTTTCAGTGGCAGGCTTAAGAAAAAAGTAAAAACTATGTCATAAGGGAATGTATAATTGTGAACAAAAGCTAAATGAATGCTTAATGTTGATGACAAAGTTTACTGACATAAATGTACAAAGTTGACTGTTTACTTAACAATATAGTATTCAAAATTTAAAGATGGAGGGTAGCAAACTGTGACATAAACAAAACATTATAGTAACTGGCAGGTTTTAGACTCATGTTTTAGCTTAAATAGAGGTAGATAGTCTTTGACCAATCATACTGATACTTCAGGGAAAAAAGGCATCGGAGCTCTGCCTTGGCAGCCGCAAAGCCTGGACTCAATTCACTGCCATTAAGAACACCACGAATGTTCTAACAATCTATGGCCATTGAAAATCCAACAGTCCCTTGGGGCTGTTAATGCAGATAATCTTGGCTCTGCTAGTCTTTAGACCATAACTGACTGACTCTGTATGTCTCTTTCCATGAGAGAGAATCTGAATGGTCAAGAAAGACTACCCATGGCAGGGAATTTTTAATAAGCAGAACTTCAGTATCAGGCAATCTCTTTGACCTATGGAAAGCTTACAGAGATTTGCTTTCAGGTCAGATACAAATCCTGAGTTGACTCAATCATCCCAGGAAGATAGAGTTACATAGGTGAAAGCTTGACAGACCAAGAGTAAGTCTACTGGGAGGTAAACAGGCACAACTGAATGTCTAAGACTTTTTGGAAAAGTGTGGCATAACAGACTCTGTAGGGGTATGGAGGACTGTTTGGTATAAGAAAAGTATTTTATTATAAAGATACCCATGAATGCCATCATCATATATTTGCTGATAAAACCTATTATGTTTTGATATATTTAAAGATTGTATAATAAGCATTTGCTATTCAATATCAAAATTATTACTACTTCTCCTTTCAGCAACTAGAGCATAATAGATGATTACTTATTTATTTAACAGATATTTCTTGAGTACACACTGCATGGCAGACACGGCTATGTATGAAGAATACAAGAGAGAAAACATAGGCATAAAGCTATGGGTCTCATGAATATAGATGTGCAAATTGACAAATTTAGTTGTGTTAGTGAGGCTATGATAGAAGAAACAGGAATACTCTTGGGTCACATAGGACAGGCATTTAATTGCAACCTGTGCAATCTGAGAGGGCTACCTAAAAATAATTATAATGGACCAAATCACCAAAAATTAGAATATGGGGAGGGAAATAATGCAGAGCAGTGTCAAAGTTCCTGCCTTGAGGCACTAGATGATTGATGGTGCCATTCACTGGAAAGAAGCAAAAGAACAAGGGAAAAAGCAAGACCGGGATGAAGAACATGCATTTCACTCTGTATATGTTGAGTTTCAAGTACTTCAGGAATCTCTAAATGGAGAGGAGTAGTAGGTAGATGGATATACATTTCTGAATCTAAAGAGATCTATGTCAGAAATGAAGCTCTGGGATTCATCGCCTTATAAAAGATACTTAAAATCATGAGAGTAAGTAAGATCCCTCAGGAAGAGTGGGTAGAATGAGAAGAGATAAGACAAAAGGCAAAATCCCAAGGAACATCCTTATGCAAAGGATAAAAGAAGGAAAACACAAAGAGATAGAAAAAGATTGGCCAGAGATGACATGTAAAAGGAAAATTAAGTTTTGACAAGAGCTATGGAATGAGAGAAGTAGAAGCCATAGAAAGGTGACTTGTGGTGTGATTGGACAATGAAGGTCAGTATGACAACGTGTTTGGTCACTCAGTCATGTTTGAGTCTTTGTGACCCTCTGGACTGTAGTCCACCAGGCTCCTCTGTCCATAGTATTTTCCAGGCAAGAATACTGCAGTGGATTGCCATTTCCTACTCCAGGGGATCTTCCCAACACAGGGATTGAACTCACCTCTCTTGCTACTCCTGCATTGTCAGGAGGATTCTTTAACACTAGCTCCACCTTGGAAACCATGCAGATATTTAAAAAAAAATTTGCCTGTCAAAGTGAGGGAAAACAAGTTAATAACTTGAGGAAAGGTAGAGACTGAGAAAAATCTTAAAAAATAGTAGAGGCTCGTACACCTTTAAAATACTGATGAGAAATTTCAGGAGGAGAGAGGAACTTTAGTTACAGAGAGGCAGTAAACAGTGGAGCAATATCCCTGAAAGCAGGGAAGAGTTGGGAGCAAGACAAGAAACAAGGAATTTGTTTCAGAAAGAAGGAAAAGTAAACCTTTCATTGTAAAGAAAAGAAAAAAATGAACACGATATGGTTTGTAAGTGCAGATACATATGTAATTTTGATAGTGGGAAGTTCTCATGATACTGGCCATTTTTATTTTTGTTGTTGTTCAGTTGTTCCTTGCAACCCCATAAACTGCAGCACTCCAGGCTTCCTTGTCCTCCATCTCCTGGAGCTTGCTCAAACTCATGTCCATTGAATCGATGATGACATTCAATCATCTTGTTCTCTGTCACCCCCTTCTCCTCCTGCCCTCAATCTTTCCCAGCATCAGGGCCTTTTCCAGTGAGTTGGTCCCCTGCATCAGGTGGCCAAAATATTGGAGCTTCAGCTTCAACCTTCCAATGAATATTCAGGACTGATTTCCTTTAGGATGGACTGGTTTGCTCTCCTTGCAGTCCAAGGGACTCTCAAGAGTCTTCTCCAACACCACAGTTCAAAAGCATCAGTTTTTCAGTGCTCAGACTTCTTTATGGTCCATGTTCCATACATGACTACTGGAAAAACCATAGCTTTGACTAGACAGAATTTTGTCAGCAAAGTAATGTCTCTACTTTTTAATATGCTGTCTAGGTTGGTCATAGCTTTTCTTCCAAGAAATATCTTTAAATTTCATGGCTGCAGTCACCATCTGCAGTGATTTTTGAGCCCAGAAAATAGTGTGTCACTGTTTCTGTTGTATCCCCATCCATTTGCCATGAAGTGATAGAACTGGATGCCATGATCTTAGTTTTTTGAATACTGAAAGCCAGCTTTTCACTCTCCTCTTTCATTTTCATCAAGAGGCTCTTCATTTTCTGTCATAAAAGTGGTGCAATCTGTATATCTGAGGTTATTGATACTTTTCCTGGCAATCTTGATTCCAGCTTGTGCTTCATCCAGCCCAGCATTTCGCATGATGTACTCTGCATATAAGTTAAGTAAGCAGCATGACAATATACAGCCTTGATATAATCCTTTCCGAATTTTGAACTAGTCCATTGTTCCATGTCTGATTCTAACTGTTGCTTCTTGAGCTGCATACAGATCTCACAGGAGGCAGGTAACGTGGTCTATTATACCTATCTCTTGGAGAATTTTCCACAGTTTTTTGTTATCTACAGAATCAAAGGCTTTAGCATAGTCAAAGAAACAGAAGTAGATGTTTTTCTGGAATTCTCTTGCTTTTTCCAAAAGATGTTGGCAATTTTTTTCAGCATGTTAAAAAATGTGTCCACAACCAAGTCATTATATGGTTGTCATTTATAAACCTTGCTTTACATTAATATTTTTTTCTAATGTAATTCATGTGGATATGACTTCTTTTTCTGGATAGTTTTTAAAATTTAGTGTATTCAAAATATTGACTTGAAATATAAAGTACACAAGTATACGAACACTTCGTATCACATTGTTGTTGCTCAGTTACTCAGTCATGTCTGACTCTTTGTGACCCCGTGAACTGCAGCATGCCTGGCTTCTCTGTCCTTCAATATTCCCTAAAGTTTGCTCAGATTCATGTCCATTGAGTCAGTGATGCTATCTAGCCATCTCATTCTCTGCTGCTGTCTTCTCCTTTTGATTTCAAATCTTTCCCAGCATCAGGGTCTCTTCCAGTGATCCTGCTCTTTGCATCAGGTGGCCAAAGTATTGCAGCTTCAGCATCAATCCTTCCAGTGAAATTTCAGGGTTCATTTCCATTAGGATTAGCTTGTTGGATCTCCTTGTAGTCCAAGGGACTTTCAAGAGTCTTCTCTAGCACCACAATTCGAAAGCATCAGTTCTTTGGCATGCAGTCTTCTTTGTGGTCCAACTCTCACATCCATACATGACAACTGGAAAAACCATAGCTTTGACTATAAGGATTTCCCTCTAGTGGATGGACAATAATCTTAAATTTAACATTTTAGCTCCAGATTTTATATTTAGTTGGCAGTCTATATAAATAGTTTAAGAAATGTAGCTTAAGCTGTATTAAAACTTAAAGAATAAACAATGAGAAATTTAAGGAAAAATGTTTGCAAAAAGATATTTAGTGCATCAATCTTCATAAAATAATACATAATAAAAAATTGTTTACAATATGAAATTTAAGCACTTGAAGTGAATGTGCATGAGTAACAAAACACATATCCATTTACAATATTACTCACAAAGATCTAAAATATAGATAACTGCTTATATGACAGTGACCGTTAACAAAATCAGTATACAAAATTGCACATGTAATATTTTTATGTTACTATAATGTGGATTGATAAAGTACACAAGATTAATTGATAAGCTGTTATTTGTTTTGATATTTTGTTTTCTAAAATAGAAATGTAAAACTTTTATAAGCAGAAAAATTAACTGTTTTGAGAAATATATTCTTGGATTGTTCTATTTTGAGGGACATGTATTTAGATTGTTTGTAATAAGTAAACTTTTATATGATATTCACACCTTGAAACAAATATTTCATCTTAAGTGTCAGACATATTTACCTAGCGATCCAGTTCTATTTTGTGATGTTACTTTTCTTCTAAATTTTCCACTAATTTTTTTTTTTCCAGAGAGTTAAAACATTTATATGCAATATAGGGAGTACACGCTAAATTCAAAGAGAAAAAAAGTATCAGTTCCATTTGATCGAAGATTTGTTGCAGTTAATTTAAATCATATTTCTCTGCCTTTTCTCTAGATCTTTTCAGCTGGAGCTCCTTACTTGATCTGTGCCTTAGAAGATGGTATGAACTGTACCTGCACTGGGGGTATTTTATTATTTGTTAGAATTTTTCCTAGTGCTAGGTAATTTTAGGCAGCAAGTCACTGCCAGTTAGAGAGAGGCAGGAAAAAAAGCAAAAATAATGTACTCTAAAAAGGATGTTGCTTGCAAAGTTGCACATAACTGTTATTTTAAGCCAGTAAGAGCTGGGTTTGGTGGTGTCAGCCACATATACGCTCGAGTGTGTCATTGAAGAGAACCAGGTATTACAGGAGCCACAAGCAGACTGTACAATTAGGGTTAGGTGAAAGGATTGGGTAATCCTGCAATAGTCACTGTTACATAACATGCCATTTGCTGCCCAGGGATATGACTGGTAACTGAATATTATAGCGGGAACTGTTAGCTTGACTGCAGCCAAGGGTCACTTGCTGTTTCCATTACAAACTTTGTTTTGTAGTTGGTTTATAACCCAGACAGTTTCACATCAGGCTAAAGCCTGGCATTCAAATTAGAAGCCTAGAGGCACTTCTTTTTCTTTTTTTCCCAAAAAGAGAATTTTGAGCTGCAAAGGACCAGAGAGATCTAGTCCAACTTCTGTTTTACAGATTAGAAGATGGAGGCACACAGAGAGTAAAATGTACACAATGTCATTCAATGGGACCAGGATGTATACCTAGACTAGACCTAGGACACAGGTTTTTCTGTCTTTTCGATTAAAACAAACCAAACCAAACCCAAACCCAAGCAAAATAAACCTCTACTAAACTATATTCATTTAATTTCTTTTTACTGTAGAGAAGTCAGAGGAAACAGATGTTGACTCTCTTTCATTTACCAGGGATCCCCTTGGACTTGCTGAAGTGACTTGCTTGGGGAAATACAGATTGTTACATGGTAGAAGTGGACAGACAGCAGATCTGTTTTGTGACTATTTTGCATTTTGATACCACTTTTTACTCCAGTCTTACCAATTCAATTGATTTATTCAATATCCAGAAAGAAATGACTGCTAAACCACTGATAAATTGGGCACTGGTTTACTACATTCTGATGGTTCTGAAATGTACCTTAAATTGAATTGGAAAAGAAGAAAGCTATGAAGCCAGGATCATGTTCCTATAAAACCACAAATGGCTGAGTTCAATCGATCAATCATTTTATCTCCATAATATTAAGAAAATGGCTGTGATAG
Organism: Cephalophus harveyi; assembly: GCA_006410635.1. Classification (NCBI taxonomy): domain Eukaryota; kingdom Metazoa; phylum Chordata; class Mammalia; order Artiodactyla; family Bovidae; genus Cephalophus; species Cephalophus harveyi. The sequence continues at coordinate 91,981 of SJYT01039760.1, forward strand.
ATTGTTTTTCTTTGATAAATTTCAACAATTATTTTGTCAATATTAAAGTCAGAATTTTTGATGGAAGGGAGTAAATGACATTTTTTGGAATTACATATTACATCCAGTTGGCTGGAGCTAGAAATTATACATATGTCTTGACTTCATGTAGAGCTGGCTTTCCTGAAATCCTACCCAAGAGAGTGTCCTATATCATCCATTATACCATGGCTCAGAAATTAAAAGTGACCTGCTCTGTCAGATATAGAATATCAGTCTAATATGGCAGTGGAAAAAGTGAAAGTGAAAGTGTAACTGTTAGTCACTCAGTCGTGTCCAACTGTGTCTGAACTCATGGACTATATAGCCTGCCAGGCTTCTCTGTCTATGGAATTCTCCAGGCAAGAATACTGGAGTAGGTTGCCATTCCCTTCTCCAGGGAATCTTCCTGACCCAGGGATTGAAACCAGGACTCTGCATTGCAGGTAGGTTCTTTCCTGTCTGAGCCACTAGAGAAGCCCTGGCAATGGAGTGGGACTTTTTAAAAGTTCATTCCATGAAATCAACATTCAAATGTCAAAATCTAGTTCTATACCTAGTATGACTTAGTACTCTACCTCTCTCTACCTTCACCTATTTTTACACCCAAGACTTCTGGAACTTTTTTTTGAATGTGTCCTTTTCCTCTAGTAAACAGCTTTGAGTACAGGGGTCATACCTTGCTTTTTCTGTTTTATTTTATTATTTCTTTTCCTTTTTCTTCATGCCTTGCAGCATGTGGAATCTTAGTTCCCCCACCAGGGATTGAACCCATGTCCCCTGCATTGTGGATGGCCAGGGAAGGCCCATAATATTTTTATGTTACTATAATGTGGATTGATAAAGTACACAAGATTAATTGATAAGCTGTTATTTGTTTTGATATTTTGTTTTCTAAAATAGAAATGTAAAACTTTTATAAGCAGAAAAATTAACTGTTTTGAGAAATATATTCTTGGATTGTTCTATTTTGAGGGACATGTATTTAGATTGTTTGTAATAAGTAAACTTTTATATGATATTCACACCTTGAAACAAATATTTCATCTTAAGTGTCAGACATATTTACCTAGCGATCCAGTTCTATTTTGTGATGTTACTTTTCTTCTAAATTTTCCACTAATTTTTTTTTTTCCAGAGAGTTAAAACATTTATATGCAATATAGGGAGTACACGCTAAATTCAAAGAGAAAAAAAGTATCAGTTCCATTTGATCGAAGATTTGTTGCAGTTAATTTAAATCATATTTCTCTGCCTTTTCTCTAGATCTTTTCAGCTGGAGCTCCTTACTTGATCTGTGCCTTAGAAGATGGTATGAACTGTACCTGCACTGGGGGTATTTTATTATTTGTTAGAATTTTTCCTAGTGCTAGGTAATTTTAGGCAGCAAGTCACTGCCAGTTAGAGAGAGGCAGGAAAAAAAGCAAAAATAATGTACTCTAAAAAGGATGTTGCTTGCAAAGTTGCACATAACTGTTATTTTAAGCCAGTAAGAGCTGGGTTTGGTGGTGTCAGCCACATATACCCTCGAGTGTGTCATTGAAGAGAACCAGGTATTACAGGAGCCACAAGCAGACTGTACAATTAGGGTTAGGTGAAAGGATTGGGTAATCCTGCAATAGTCACTGTTACATAACATGCCATTTGCTGCCCAGGGATATGACTGGTAACTGAATATTATAGCGGGAACTGTTAGCTTGACTGCAGCCAAGGGTCACTTGCTGTTTCCATTACAAACTTTGTTTTGTAGTTGGTTTATAACCCAGACAGTTTCACATCAGGCTAAAGCCTGGCATTCAAATTAGAAGCCTAGAGGCACTTCTTTTTCTTTTTTTCCCAAAAAGAGAATTTTGAGCTGCAAAGGACCAGAGAGATCTAGTCCAACTTCTGTTTTACAGATTAGAAGATGGAGGCACACAGAGAGTAAAATGTACACAATGTCATTCAATGGGACCAGGATGTATACCTAGACTAGACCTAGGACACAGGTTTTTCTGTCTTTTCGATTAAAACAAACCAAACCAAACCCAAACCCAAGCAAAATAAACCTCTACTAAACTATATTCATTTAATTTCTTTTTACTGTAGAGAAGTCAGAGGAAACAGATGTTGACTCTCTTTCATTTACCAGGGATCCCCTTGGACTTGCTGAAGTGACTTGCTTGGGGAAATACAGATTGTTACATGGTAGAAGTGGACAGACAGCAGATCTGTTTTGTGACTATTTTGCATTTTGATACCACTTTTTACTCCAGTCTTACCAATTCAATTGATTTATTCAATATCCAGAAAGAAATGACTGCTAAACCACTGATAAATTGGGCACTGGTTTACTACATTCTGATGGTTCTGAAATGTACCTTAAATTGAATTGGAAAAGAAGAAAGCTATGAAGCCAGGATCATGTTCCTATAAAACCACAAATGGCTGAGTTCAATCGATCAATCATTTTATCTCCATAATATTAAGAAAATGGCTGTGATAGATTGTTTTTCTTTGATAAATTTCAACAATTATTTTGTCAATATTAAAGTCAGAATTTTTGATGGAAGGGAGTAAATGACATTTTTTGGAATTACATATTACATCCAGTTGGCTGGAGCTAGAAATTATACATATGTCTTGACTTCATGTAGAGCTGGCTTTCCTGAAATCCTACCCAAGAGAGTGTCCTATATCATCCATTATACCATGGCTCAGAAATTAAAAGTGACCTGCTCTGTCAGATATAGAATATCAGTCTAATATGGCAGTGGAAAAAGTGAAAGTGAAAGTGTAACTGTTAGTCACTCAGTCGTGTCCAACTGTGTCTGAACTCATGGACTATATAGCCTGCCAGGCTTCTCTGTCTATGGAATTCTCCAGGCAAGAATACTGGAGTAGGTTGCCATTCCCTTCTCCAGGGAATCTTCCTGACCCAGGGATTGAAACCAGGACTCTGCATTGCAGGTAGGTTCTTTCCTGTCTGAGCCACTAGAGAAGCCCTGGCAATGGAGTGGGACTTTTTAAAAGTTCATTCCATGAAATCAACATTCAAATGTCAAAATCTAGTTCTATACCTAGTATGACTTAGTACTCTACCTCTCTCTACCTTCACCTATTTTTACACCCAAGACTTCTGGAACTTTTTTTTGAATGTGTCCTTTTCCTCTAGTAAACAGCTTTGAGTACAGGGGTCATACCTTGCTTTTTCTGTTTTATTTTATTATTTCTTTTCCTTTTTCTTCATGCCTTGCAGCATGTGGAATCTTAGTTCCCCCACCAGGGATTGAACCCATGTCCCCTGCATTGTGGATGGCCAGGGAAGGCCCACTCTTCCAATTTCTATTCCTTCTTCCATATATCATAACCTGCCTTCAGTCATTGTGCTTTTCACTAGGCATATACATAATCAAAATTTCTATTATTTATGATGTTATTTACCCAGAGATATACTAGGGCAGAATATAGGAATATTGTATTAATAATTGTCATTTCCTGTAGAAGAATATGATGATAAATTGAATGAAACCTAATTTAGAGAAAGAGAAAAACACTGAGGAACCCTAGACCTTTGTTTACAAGAAGTCAGAAATGAGTTGGAAGATAGGAATTAGAATTTCCAGAGTGGAATTTGATAAACTTAACCCAACCAACAAACTTTTTCTCAACATTTTTCAGTAATTTTGTGTTCATTTTCACTTTAATTTCCCAAAACAAGATGTCACATTATGAATATATTTTGTTTATACTTTCTGTTGGTGGTCATCATTCTTTAAGTTTACGACATCAACAGCTTGGAGTTCCTATAAACTAAGAAACCATACTGAGGAAGTGGTTGGTAATTGGCAAAAGGAAAGCATAATATGGAGAGAATTAGTTGAAAGCTGTTGTAATAATCTGGCACAGTTAGAAGATTCGTTTGTTTTGTGTTTCTTGTCCAATATATTATAACATTATTGGAGATGACTTCATAGGTCAGTGTCACTAAGAAACCTCATATTTTTATTTAGCATGAAGAGATCCAAACTTGCCAGAAAGTCAATATTTATCAGAGTCACTTTATTTAATATTTTTATTTTCTCCATAACCTAATCCTCATTTTTGGAGCTGACAACTTTAGTTGGTGCTTTTAGTTATTCTCATTTTGTCGGAAATGGTGTGTGCCATCAACCTAAGTTCTTGTTTCTAAGAGTGAGAGTAGGCTAAAGGTTCTTTTTTATTGAACAGCATGTTTCTGTGGTTGAAAAGCATGAGTATTAGTGGACTTCTTGGTATTCCTGTTAGGGTTCAGTGGTGTTTGGGGTCTTGTTTTGGAAGATTGGGGCCATCAAGTTGACCATTTATATATTGGAGGAAGCACAAGTTTTTATGAAAAATCCTTATGCAGATACTCAGATTGCATAATAATAAAAACCAAAGTGGAGTACAGGGAGCTTGACATGCAGATGAAATTCTCTGTGCTCTTTGGTTTCCAAGTCACTAAAAAGGAGACTTGGTTTGGAATGAAATTAAAACTGTGCAGAATTTTTGTAAATCTGAACCCTTGAAGAAGTTGAAAAACTGACCATCTTCCCAATGACCTAAGCACTGCCTTTCTGTAATCACAGAGACATCAGACTATGCCTGAAACTCCATGCTACCCACATTTTCAGCCTGTAATAAAACTGCATCTTGTGATTTCTAGCAACCTATGTGATTCCCATGATGAGAAATAATTCTATAATAAACTGTTTTCTGAAAGTAAAAGTGATTTAGCCACATTACACAATTTAACTGTTTAACTAGATACACACATGGATACCCTCATGTATACATACATATATATATATGTATGTATTTATATATAATGAATATATTTGTCCCTATTTTCTGTCCACATGCTTAAAATTCTTCCATTGTATACTGCATCCCACTATCCATTACTAATGCTATTATATTTATATATATATATATATAAAATAGTTTAATACATACATCATCTAATCGTTCTCTCATTTTACTTTTCATTCTGAGAAATTTTCCTTGATGTGACTAGATCTTCTACCAGGAATGTTCTTTCATTCAGTCCCCTTATGAAATCCCCCATTTCCACAATCAAGTTTTCACTTCTAGAAGCAGAAATTTGAATTCCAAGAAAACTTCTGGTGATCTAGATTTTCTTTTTTCATAGCAGCATATTTTGGTTTTATTGATACGCTGGTCCCTGGAACCTGTTGAGGACGATTATTTTAAATTTCCCTTTTAGAAGGGTTCTTTCTTTTTCCTAGGGTATTGGTTTCTTTTTTTAGTTTTGTTGTTTTTTTCCCAATACTTGATGACCTGTAGTGGTTTGTTTATATATACGAATGGAACACAGAAAGGAAGAAGAGAGAAAGATGAGAAAATGGTATGTTGATTTCTCCATTGACTAGGTTTATTATTCATCCCAGAATCTACATTGTGGTATTTAATACCACAGTATGTGGGAGAGGGAAAACTGTGACTCATACTTAAGGGTGCAGTCTAAAATAAAGGTCACTCTGACCTCCTAAATCTTATACTTTGATTCAGCAATTCTACATCTAGAAATTTACAGTAAGGAATAATCAAAGTTGTACATACAAAGGGCTAATACAAGAATGGGCATCCCAGTCACAACAACACAAGAATAAAAGAATATAATTCAATGTCAAAATTTATGTGCTCGATATATAAGCTATGATGATTCAGATAATGGGAAATAATATAGCCCTTAGATTATGTCTTAAAGCACTATCTAAGGAAAAAAGAAAAATTCTACAATAGTATTAATAAAAAGAGAAAATATCTAATTGTTTAAACAATATGATCTTATTTATAAAATACAATGAGAAATATGTGTGTGAGCATGTGTGTACTTGAAGAAAATACAGGAAAATATTAACCAAGCTTATCACTGATGGTGAGAACATTGTGGTTGTTTTTGTGTTTTATTGTAATAATTTTGTTGCTTTTAGTTGTAATACACAGTGTATAAAATTTTTATATTTAATCTATATAAAATGTATGTAATATATGTAAGTTCTGAAACATAATAATAAAATAAAAACAGTATATTAAGTATTATCAATACCTTTGGAACTGCCTATGTATACCTGTGTATTTCTCCAAAATTCATCTTTCTATCCCTAAAGGTAACCATTCTCCTGAATTTTGGGTTTACTGCTAACTTTTTACAATTCCCAAAATATCTCTCTTAACAGGTATGCTTTTATTTGTAATACACAGTGTATAAAATTTTTATATTTAATCTATATAAAATGTATGTAATATATGTAAGTTCTGAAACATAATAATAAAATAAAAACAGTATATTAAGTATTATCAATACCTTTGGAACTGCCTATGTATACCTGTGTATTTCTCCAAAATTCATCTTTCTATCCCTAAAGGTAACCATTCTCCTGAATTTTGGGTTTACTGCTAACTTTTTACAATTCCCAAAATATCTCTCTTAACAGGTGTATAGTTTAATTTTTCTTGCTTTTGACTCTTACAAAATTGACTATTATATGACTCAATTCATATCATGAAACCCCAAGTGTATTTTATCACTTTTCTTCTATTTCAAAGCTTGATTGTTTCCATTCCTATATCCTAGTCCACTGTGTCACTATATATTCCTATTTATTTATAATATCTTCTGTTTATTGTCAGTTAAGATTCAGGTATTTTTTGTTAAATGAGTAATGCTGTTAGAAGATTACTGTGACTGTCTCAAGATGAGGACATTTATTAAAAGATTTCTCTAAATGATAACTTGTAGAATAGCTGGGGATATTGACATTTTATGATAGGAAGTCTTTGATGGCTCCCATGTCACACTCGTGCAGAAATATGAGAGGTCAAGGAGTATGAGATAAGTGTAGTAAACTAGGAAAATAGTACAGCTGGTTCAAATTCTTGGTATCTCTTTGTCTTTGGAGATAAGGATGTTTATTTCCTCTGGGTAGGGAAAGCACTTCCCACATGAGGGTTTTATGACCTCACAGGAGGGAAAAGCAAAGAAAAAGTCAGAGGGACCTTGCAGCTTTGGGCATTTTCTCAAGGTGTTCTTTTTGTTGAGTTGCTAAGTCGGGTCTGACTCTCTGTGACCCCATGGACTGCAGCACACCAGACCTCCCCTTCCCTCACTGTCTCCCAAAGCTTGCCCAAGTTCATGTCCATTGAATCATGATGCTATCCAACCATCTCATCTTCTGTCACCCTCTTTTCTGTTTGCCTCAATCTTCCCAGCAGACAGCTCAGTTGGTAAAGAATCCACCTGCAATGCAGGAGACCTTGGTTCAGTTCCTGGGTCAGGAAGATCCACTGGAGAAGGGATAGGCTACCCACTCCAGTATTCTTGGGCTTCCCTTGTAGCTCAGCTGGTAAAGAATCCGCCTGCAATATGGGAGACCTGGGTTCGCTCCCTGGGTTGGGAATATCCCTGGAGAAGAGAAAGGCTACTCACACCAGTATTCTGGCCTGGAGAATTCCATAGTCCATGGGGTCACAAAGAGTCAGACATGACTGAGAGACTCTCATTTACTCTCATCTCTCATCCAGGATCAGGATCTTTTCCCATGAGTCAGCTGTTTGCAACAGATGGCCAAAGTATTTCTCAAGATCCCTCAGCTTTGAGGGATGGTGGAGGGGCCCAATAGAGTATCTTCTTTGTAGGGTAAGGGAATTAGAGAAAGTGAGGTTTGGAGAAAGAACCAGACCAGCGCTTTACAAGAACAGATCACCTTTAATGAGGCGAGATGGGGCAACAGTCAGATTAGTGAGCTGCTGCACTAACCCAAGAAAAGAGTAAGTATATATAGGCATATATGTGGAAATCTACTGTCTTAAGGTGGCCTGTTTTTCTCCAGGGTTGTTTGGATTAGTTATCTTTTAAACTTCAGGGGCAAGGAATTCTGGAAATCGACCAGAGGCTGGGACTGGCAGGGAGCTGGTTGTAATCAACCTTAATGTCCATTCCTTTCTTCGGGTGACAGAGTTCTTTGTTTTGTATAGAATGGTGAGGAGGACCTGGAGGGGAGTTTTAATTCCAGGCTATTTAGCCATGTAACTTTCCTTCATTCTCCTTCCTGTCCTCTGCCTGCATTAGATGAACCTTGTAAAGTGCATGCTGGGTGCTGCCCAGAGGTACCTGATCATGGAAAACTTCATCTCCCCTGAGAAGAGCAAGATTATGAACTGGCTTTCCTAGACTGCCAAGAGGAGCAATGGAAGTCCCAGCCCCTCCTTCCTAGTGGAGCCAATAGCAGCCAAATAAAGCGGCCGATATCTGCGGTGGCCTACAAGAGGCCTGTTAGCCAGTATGCTCAGGTTGCCATGGCAATAGGGGTCCCGCTCCAGGTACAGGGCTGAGAACATCTTGTTTCTAGCATTGGACATGTCCCCGCCAGTGGTCTTTGAGATGGAATTCTCTCATGACCAAGAACAAGACCCTCGTGCACTACACATGGAGAGGCTCATGCAGTTGGACAGCCTTCTGGAAAGACCTTCCACATCTAAAGTCCGGAAATCCAGATCTTGGTGCCAGAGTCCTCAGTGGCCTCCACCTCCCACCGCACACGCCTCACTGGCCACCTCCACTGCTTTGCTCCCCACGGCAGTGTTCGACCATGAGTGGCAACCTTCTATCAGGCTGCCTGTGCCCCCAGACCCCAGGGACCGGGCTGCCAACCCAGGCTCATCTCACTGAAGCTCGGTGTGCTTGCATGTGTGTGTATGTGGTGGTGGTGGTGGGGGGGACCCCCGGCAGGCATGCCTCTACTGGCTCTTAGCCTCCTTTATTTAATTAATGTTATTTATTCATGGAGCTCAGTTCCTGTGGGAAAGGAGCCCTCGTCTGAGCCTGCCATGTGTACTGCCCAGTCTCCTCCTCATCTGACTTTAGACCTCCCTGCCCTAGTCAGACCTCACTCTCCTTCCAGACAGTTGCCCGCAGAAGGGAAGATGCAGGTACCTCCTCCTATGCTGCAGGTGAGCAGCTCCTGAGCACTTTCTGGGACCTAAAGAAATGCAAGTTGTGCGCTGAGGACAGGAGACATCCATCCTAATGATGGTAAGTCTGGGCTCCCCATGCAGGGAGCCCCACTCTCAGCTTTCTGGGCCTCAAACAGCCTCTTTCCACTTCTCGTGCTCCTTATTAAGGACTCCAGTGACCTCATCTGCACAGCCATGCTCTTCAGCTTTGGCAAGAACTGATGGCTTCCCAAACTGCTTCCTGCCCACCCTCCCAACTCGTGGAAGGGAACTGTGAACTGACCAGTTGCTGCCTCTTTGGGACCTACAGGACATGGAATGGTAATGGAGACAGTGTGGACAGTTATCAAGGGACTTCCATTTGGTTCTTACCCCTCTGATAAGTCACTTTGGCCGACAAGCAATCAGGCCAACTCTCCACCTTTGAGATGCTGTTCCTTCCCGCTTTCATCATTCCTTGCAGCTGCTCAGATCCCCGCTGCTAGTGGGAGGATCAGTGTTCTTTTCCCCCGGCTAAACAAAGGTACCAGAATCTGTTGCTACTTCCCATCATAGAGCACAGGAGATGGAGAGCCAGGGACAACCTGCCAACTCTGCCCAGTCCCCCTGTTTATGAATCACATTTGTTGGGCCCTGTTTTATTGACAAAACTGACTCATCACTATTGTGCAAATTGATCCCCAGGGAAATCCTCTCACTCCCCTTTGTGACATCCCAAGATGTCTCCAGGTATCTCCAGTAAATTTCTACCAAAAAGAGATTCATTTTCATTGACTTACCTTTTAAGTGTATATTTTGAAAGGGTGAAGAAATAGTCATGAATGGAAACACATAGCTTGGGATTGCAAAGTGATCTAATATGGAGTCTCCAGTTACTAGAATATGAGAAGTTTAGTCACTGGGGAAAGACATGAAACTGACAGGTCTGTCTGAAATTTGCTGTGTAGGAGGTGGCGGTGGGGGGTGACTACCTGGGTATTCTCTTTCCATCAAGAAATGAACCCTTCTTGCACACAGTTCAGTTTCTGCTCTGATGACCAAGCTGTAGTTTGGTTTACGTCAGTTATGCTGTGATTGTTGCTGTAACTATGACACCAGGTGGTTGGGGCATTCATTTGCCACTGGCTCCTGTCCTTCAAGGAAACAACATTTTTCATCAGAGCCCAGAAGATGGTTTGAGACTCAGGATTCAGATCAGAGATTCGGCTGTAGCTAGGACAGGAGTGTTGTGTAGAAATTTCCCAGATGGCCCGGGCACAGAGGGACCTCCAGGCCTGTGTTGAGCAGCCTCTCCCACTGACCTCTTTCTTGTTTGTGGATGAAGCCTCATGTGTTACCCTCATCTATCACTTGGACACATCGACTCTGCATTGTCTGCTCACCTGACCCTCACAGTCTTCTAGCACAATGTGCTCAACTTCCCCCTCCCCCAATCTGAGGGCTGGGCCCAAGTGTGGCCAGAGGAGGAGCTCCTGGCGACATTTTTATGTATGTGTGTATGTGTGTGAGTGTTTCTGTATGTGTGTTTACCTCCACAGGGAACACTTTACACTCAGTGTAAGATGTGCTTGGAACAAGGCCACCAGCGTGGTTGGATATCAGTCTCTCCGTCTCTTCTTTTCCTTTGATGTATCCAACACTTGGTTGACAAAGTAAAGGCCTTGATTAGGACCAAATTTCCATGTCTGCTGCTATGGTCGTTACTTAGGACAGTGGTTAACAATTCAGTGGCCCATTCTTTTCACTCTATACAGAAGACGATATGGGACATATGTAACATAAATATACATATATAAAACATTACCCTCTGTCTTCTTGGCTTAGGATGAGATCTCTCAAACTACAGAAATGTACCTGCAGCTCAGTGCTGCCAGCAGCCTGCAGGCCCGAGCCTTGTTCAAATTAACACAGTCGATAATAAAGGAATGAGTATCATTACAAAAAAAAAAAAAAGATCCCTCAACTTAAAATAGTCCATATGCCAAGGTGCCACATTTCAGGTAGCCTTCCTGAACTCCATCATATTATTTTTAATCTCATTGTAAAACTAATATTATTATAAGGTTATTCTTTTATTGTTTTATTTTTTTCCAGGAATTGAAAATTTTTCCAGTATCTCAAATTAAAGGTTCATAGTATTCTAATATTTTTAGTCTCTGCTCTGTCTTTGGTTGTGTTCTGTCTTCCATTATTACAACTATTTCTTTGCCTCTAATTCCTTTTTGTTTTTCTTAAATAATTCACCATTGTGCATTTCATACATAATTTTTTTAAAACTTTCTTTTCTTTTATGCATCTTTGGTCTTCCTTTTATGCTGAAGAATATAATTTGGAAGTTAGTTTACTGAAATTCTGCTGATGGTGAAAACTTTCAGTTCTTATTTATGGAAATATGCCTTATTTTGTCCTTATTACTGAGAAATTGGCTCGTTGCACAACTGGGAATTTTTTCATTTCACTGTGATCTGGCTTCTGTTATTGCTGTTTGGACATTTACTATTTCTTCAATTTTTTTGTTGTTGTTTTGGAGGAGATTTATTTGCTCAAGTTGCTGCTTTTATGAGTTTCTGTTAATCTCTGAAGTTCTCTGAAGTTCTAAAATTTTAGTGGAAGGTGCGTAATTATAGATTCATTTTTTTAAATCTATCCCATTTGGTATACATTGTGCTTCCTCTGTAAATTGTCTTTGATCATTTCTGGAAAATTCTTTATCATGACCTTTTCAAAAATTGACTCTGCTCCATAATCTTTATTCTCGTCTCACTCTGATAAGACAAGGTTCAATTCTCTTAGTCTATCTTTCCTATCTCTGAACACTATTTAATAATTTTCATTTTCTTTCATCTGTGCTGCATTTTTAATTACTTTTTTATGACGAAACTTTCTTTACTGACTTTTCATCTGTGGTAACTCTAATCATCTCATAAATTTTTAATTTAAAGGTTATATTTTCATCCTTAACAGTTGTATTTTGTTAAAAATCCACCTGCTAGCTCAAGAAACATATTACCTTGCATTCCTAAAAAGTAATTATTTATTTATTTGGCTGTGCTGAATTTTTGTTGCTGCTCGGGTTTTTCTCTAGTTTTGGTGAGCAGAGGCTATGGTCTAGTTGTGACATGTGGGTTCTCATTGTGGTGGCTTCTCCTTGGAGCACAGGTGCTGGAGAATTTGCACTTCGTTAGCTGTGGCGTGTGGGTTAAGCAGTTTCGGCTCTTGGGCTCTAGAGCACATACTCGGTAGCTGTGGCCCACCTACTTAGTTGCCCTGAGGCATGTTGGATCTTCCTGGATTAGGGATTGAACCCATGTCTCCTGCATTGGCAGGCAGATTCTTTACCACTGAGCCACCAGGAAAGGCCTACTCTTCATGTTTAAAGTATTTTATACATATCTTCGATCTAATCATGCCAATACCTGCAGTTTGTGAGATCTGTATCTATTGTTTGTTGATTCTCTTGACTCTTACCATTGACCGTGGTTCACTTTTGCTGTGATCTTTGATCAGAGATACTATTTTACTGACAAAAAAAAGTAAAAATCCTGAGGACCTGAATTTCATCTGGAGTGGGTTAATGCAACAATGAGGTCTTGTTTTTACTCTATGGATTGAATAGAAATTGCAAATGATAATATCCATTGTCAACATAGATTTTTCTAAAGAGAAAACTTGAATTGTTATTGCCTATTAGAGTTGAATAGGTTAAATCACAGGGTTTATTATAAACAAGGTTATATAGCAATAGAAAGCTTAACAAATGCTCTCATTGTGTTTTTAATGCTACCAAGTAAGTTTAAATCACAACCAAGGCAGTTACAGAATAAATCAGTGATATCTCAGAATGAGTTAATTATTATGAGACAAGTGGGTGACCACAATCTCATTCAAGAAACATAATTAAAAACAAGTGAATATAGTGTTTTATAAAAAACAGTACATTAACAAAAAGTGTCTATGAACCAGGAAGTGGGTCTCACTAGGCACTGAATCTGTCAGTGCCTTGATCTTGGACACCCCAGCCTCCACAACTGTGAGGAATAAATCACTCAGCCTTCAGAACTGTAAGAACTAGATTTCCATCATTTATAAGCCACCCAGTCTATTTTTGTATGAAGGTGAAGTCGCTCAGTCGTGTCCGACTCTTTGCGACCCCATGGACTGTAACCTACTAGGCTTCTCAGTCCGTGGGATTCTCCAGGCAAGAATACTGGAGTGGATTGCCATTTCCTTCTCCAGGGGATCTTCCCGACCCAGGGATCGAACCCGGGTCTCCCACATTGGAGGCAGATGCTTTAACCTCTGAGCCACCAATTAAATTCTATGGTCTCTGCATTAAGTTGCTGTTCTAGGAAAGATTAAATTTAAGAATATGAAGCTTATCATTTATTTTTCCCACATTAAGGAGTTAGTTATTCTTCGACACAGCTGTTTGAAATGTTAATTTTAACTGCCTTTTGGTAAAGAAAATCTGCAAAATATATTAAAATTAAATGTATTCATTTCTACCTAATCACTTTACCTGGGAAATTATCCAAAAGGAATAAATAAGCAATGCATAAGGGTTATTACAGCAGCTGGTACTGGTTTTTAATAAAAGTATTGCCACCAATGGAGGAATAGAGAGGGGGTAGTTGAATACATCTAAGTACATTCAAGCCATTGAATGTATTGGGAAACAATTCTAATAAGTCTTTCACAGTTTGGCACATCTTGGGAACAGAGGCACTGACAGTTTTTCTTTCTGGACTATTTTTTAAGGATGTTTTGCATAGTGAAAAGCCTTGATAGAGATAGGATCTTCCCCAGGGACAAAGAGCTGGCATGCTTACCATCTGCTATAATAAAGATATTATTTCTCTTGATGAAAGGGTAGACATGCTTATTACTCATTGTAAGATACTGATCTTCTGTGTGCTAATAGTTCGTCTCTTGAAATGCAAACCACTGCATATGTAGACTACTAGGTTTCTTCTCTGTAAGATTTTGGAGCAGAAGGAACTCTCAAAAGAAAGCTGATGTTCATGCTGTTTCCCATGCTCTGTAATAAATTCTTTTGTCTCTGACTTAGGAGTCCTGTGTCATTTTTTAGCATCCATAAGACTGTGGCTGATTAACTTGTTAGCTTACAAGTAAGATGACATATCGGGCTTCCTCGATGGCTCACCAGGTAAAGAATCCACCTGCAATGTAGGAGACATAGGAGATGAGGGTTTGATCCCTGGGTGAGGAAGATTCCCTGGGGACAAGGAAATGGCAACACACTCCAGTTATTCTCGCTTGAAGAATCTGATGGACAGAAGAGCCTGGTGGGCTACAGTCCAAAGGGTCGCAAAGAGTCAGACACAACTAAGTGACTAAGTACACACACACAAGACAGATCAGACCCATCACAATTCTCAGCAGTTTTGGTGACAAGGATGGGATGCTGATTGAAATGTGCCTTTCTGAAGGAAAAGGACCATGGGTCCTGCAGGCCAGGCCTGGGAATATGACAAGACTCTGAGATCTGACAGCAAATGTTAGGCAAGGGGGCTGGATATTACATAATGATTCTCTGCAGTCTCACTTGTTAATAAATGTTTGGAGCAATGAGAGCTAGGATCGAACCAAGCTGCTCATATGGTGCCCTGGTTATTGCTCACTCTCCTCTGGGAAGGTGGATGAGCAAATGTTACCATGACAACAGGGCATAGAGCTGAAGCTCTACAGCTTCAGCCAAAAAGTAATGAGGCTGCAACTGATGAACCAAAGAGTCCTCAAAGCCAAAAAAAGAAAAAAAATGCTATCAACAATGAGGACCTTGCTATTCAACACAGAACTTTGGGCAGACCAAAACAGAAGTTCTTTTTGTGAGTCTTGAGCTAGCCCCTATTCAAAATCTGAATATAGCATCTTGTTTATTGGCAAGAAGCTTCTCTCTCCACTAAAGCCCTCTACTTATTCTCTTCTACTCTACCCTGATCTCAGCTGCTTTACAGCAATCTCTCTGTCTCCAAAAGAGACCAAAGATCATTCCCACCAGTCTTATTATCCTGGAGAACTCTGTTGGATACAACTGCCCAAGGTGTCATCTAACCTACACCTGTCTGGGGACTAGGCATCCAGATTCAGTGAATGGATTTGGGGCAAGGTTTACAGTGGGAAAAGGAAGCTAATGTGACCTTGGAGGCTGAGGGATTTGGGCCAATTTAGTCTACTATTGTTATTTCTACATTAGAATGTACTTCTTCATCCTAGGAGTGCCAAGGATACTCTCCCAGTTCTAGAACAGCTGTAGGTAGGGAAGTGCTAATAGAATTCACTAATGGCACCTTTGAGCTCAAGTGTCGCTGACAACTTTCAGTCAATTGGGGTCCTTGGCAGAGGGAGGCAGCCTCTATCCTGAGGGGTCCTTTGGGGTTTCAGACTCATTGCCTCTCTGGTATTGCTACTGGGTTAAGCTTTTAAAAAAACTTATTGGGGTATAGACAGAGGATGAGATGGCTGGATGGCATCACTGACTCGATGGACATGAGTTTGGGTGAACTCCGGGAGTTGGTGATGGACAGGGAGGCCTGGCACACTGCGATTCATGGGGTCGCAAAGAGTTGGACACGACTGTGACTGAACTGAAATGAACCGAACTGAATAGTTGATTTATAATGTTGTGCTAGTTTCAGGTGTACAGCAAAGTTAATCTGTTATACTCAGCCATAAAAAACAACAATATAATGCCATCTGCAGCAACATGGGTAGAGATAGAGATTGTCACACTGAGTGAAGTAAATCAGACAGAGGAAGGCAAATATCACATGATATTGCTTATATGTAGAATCTTAAAAAAAAAAAAAAGGCTACAAATGAGCTTATCTACAAGACAGAAATAGAATTACAGATGTAGAAAATAAACTTAGGGCTACATGGTGGGGGAAAGGGAAGGGGAACATTGGGAGACTGGGATTGACATATACACACTACTGTATATCAAATGGGGCTTCCCTGGTGGCTCAGATGGTAAAGAATCTGATTGCAATGCAGAAGACCTAGGTTCGATTCCTGGGTTGGGAAGATCCCCCTGGAGGAGGGCACAGCAATCTACTTCCGTATTCTTGCTGGAGAATCCCCATGGATAGAGGAACCTGGCAGGCTACAGTCCATAGAGTCGAAAAGACTCAGACATGACTGAGTGACTAATACACACACATATAAAACAGATAACTCACAGGGACCTACTATGAAGGACAGAGACTTCTACTCAATGCTCTGTAATGGCCTATATGGATAAGGTTTTTTGAAACCAGTTAATAGCTTGCTACTAGGTTCTTGGCTCTTGGGGCTTCCCTGGTGGCTCAGAGAGTAAAGAATCTGCCTGCAATGTGGGAAACCTGGATTCCATCCCTGGGTTGGGAAGATCCCCTGGAGAAAGGAATGGCTACCCATTCCAGTATTCTGGCCTGGAGAATTCCGTGAACAGAGGAGCCTAGCAAGCTACAGTGCGTGGGGTCACAAAGAGTCGGACATGAATGAGCAACTTTCACTTTGACCTTTCACTTTCAGGCTCTTGGCAAGGGCGGCGCTAGTGGTAAAGAGCCTACTTGCCAGTGCAGGAGATGTAAGAGACGCAGGTTTGATCCCCGAGTCGGAAGATGTCCTGGAGAAGGGCACAGCAAACCTCTCCAGTATTCTTGCCTGAAGAATTCCATGGACAGAGAAGCCTGGTGGGCTACAGTCCATATATATGGTCGCACAGAGTCAGACACAACTGAAGCGACTTAGCATAGCATAGCACAGGCTCTTGGCAAAGCTAAACACCTGATCCATAGAAACCCTGTGACTCTATGGCCTGATATTTCCATTTTTGAAGGTGGGTCTACAGGGACTCAATGACCTACATAGTGGGAAAGGCCTAAGGAACCTGACTTGTCAGGTGGAAAATGATATATTTAAGAGCACAGTCGGCCTGGTCCCAGGAACATCTCAGCTTGACACGAAAATTGGAAGTTGCGCATCTGTGGCAGCTCTCAATGTGGTTCCTGAAGTGCTATTGGTGCTTAATTTATAGAGGTGCTTTTAAATACCTGGTCTGGTTCACTATGGTAAAAGTCTCTGTATATTATGCTTTGATCTAAGTAATTCATATTCTAGCGATTTAGAGTATGAGCAGATTGATATGTGGGTCTACAATCCTGTTTGCAAGAATGTTTATTGCAACACTGTTTTTGCTAGCAAATTGCAAAAACTACAAAAATCTCTCATTTAGGGACTAGATGTTAGAGAGATGAGTTGTTCCAGACAAACCATATCAAAGCAACCCAAAACATGACAAAAATAATGCTATCATTTTTTTGTTTTTATGGACAGTATTTTCTCAGTGTTATGTAAAGCAAAATTAAAAGCATGTTTCATTACCCTTTTAATTTATTGACCAGGTCCATACAACTTAAACAGAGCAAAGGGCTTGCTTAGCAAAGCCAACTTTAAAACCATGTTCTTAGTTTTCTCCTTCTGGTCCCACAAGAATATCACCCTTGTGTTCTCACATACAAATTCTGGTTTCAAGATTTACTATTATGTGGAAAAGCTATATGTGAAAAGCTAGGAGATAACAACTTTAATATGTATCATTTTCGTGTAAAAGTCTCCTATATAAATAAATCTGCATGACTATCCCTGAAAGGAAACAAAAGACATTGGTAATAGAATTGCCTTTGAGAAAGAGACAGAGAGCTCTGAAAGTATTTGGTGAAAATAAGATTTACTTTCATTGCCATAAGTAAAGAATCCCACTTAGGTTAAGAGGTATTATCTCTGGGTAGTAAAAAAATCCAAATGGCTATTTATTTACTTACAGCCTATTACTCATCTTTTACTATTTCTACCATGAACTTGAATTTATTCCAAAGACAAAAAAAAATTGTGAAATATTTTGAAAGTATTTTCTAGCAAGAATATAAAGAAAAGCAAGGATATATACATATTTTGGTAACTGAGAGAGCAACAAAAATATGGATATATCCTTGCTTTTCTTTGTATTCTTGCTAGAAAATGCCTTCAAAATAATTGTATCAGGATTATATTACAATCTTGAATATAAATCTGGATGCTGACAAAGGAACAGGGACGAGGTAAAAATGACACACAACTAGAAAGGCAAATAAATGACTGGCAGAGAAAATAAATCTAATTACAAATTTACCTGTGAGAAAATTTCTCAGAATATATACTCAAATGGAAATTCAAAGATGATCCAACAATATCTTGCTTTTATTGTTTATTCTGATGTCTTCTTAGATACAAGGATATGACCAAGCAAATAAACAAATAGCATTGTAACAAGAAATTCTCAGTTCCATTCATTAGATTTCAATAGCTGGGTTTCTCCCAGAAGCCTCTCTGGACTAGCTTCAGTCATTACCATACTATACAGACAGACAGATCTCTCTGGGTCTTTTGGCAGGAATTCTTTTATTTCCCCCTAGCACTTTGAAGGATTTGGGATGGAGAACTCTGTGCCATCCCCTTTGCACGTTTTCCAGACAGTGGAGAATGTGTTTGGGAGCAGCAGATTGAAGTTCATCTTCTGGGGGCCTGTGAAAATATCGTTTCTTTGTAGATTGGTGAACTAATACAAAAAAGTCCTTCAATTATTGGATTGGTATTATATACCACCAGCCCTCTTCTCATGTTAACAATAACCTGCACAGACCAGTTTATAAAACTCCAAGAATGTGAGGTAGATCCTTCATCTTTTAAGAAAATAGTACCTCTTAAAACAACTAATTTATTTCATCCTTCAGTTGTTGCTAATGGCAACAGAAAGAATGCACTGGAGTGTCATAATAATCCTCCATTAAATCCCTAGTGTTTAAATTTTAATGCTATAATTCAAGAGCTGACAAAAGCCCATTGAGTGCATCTATGGGGAGGAAAACAGGCAGGCCCATTTTCTCAGGGGTGATACTATAGCAACATGAAATGAATTTGGGGTCAGGGAACAAGCAGTCTCCAGGCTTTGTTTGCATTTCCTGGCTAAAAGTAGAATCTAACATTATAAATTTTACCCAACTAAGTAGTTATTTTGAGCAGCAGGAAGATAGCTCCCTTTGTACGCTGTTTATATTGAAAACAGAGAGAAGGTAACAAAACCAGCACTGGAAGAAACATACACCGACAAATATATTATGAAGTGATTCTCAAAGGGACCACTTTAGAAACCCCTGATCCCTCCTATGCTTGACACCCAAACCCTCAACCCTGGACAAATGATACTTTAGAGCATGGAGAAGTATTACAATTCCCAAAATGCCCTTTAAAAAGAAAGAAACGAAGTCTGGTCCACAGTCCTTGAAAGTGACCCTGATATAGGCATAGAAAACATGACATAGTCCGGTGTTGTTGATTACCTCTATCTCTTTATAATGGTCCTTCTGTTTTAGGAGGAGGGTTTTTTCCTACCAGAATAAGCAAATGCACCAGAATCACAATTTCCTATTGTGCACAAAAGGCAAAAACAAACAAACAAAATCCCCCCAAATACCCTACTTAATTCTCAGAAGTTTGTGTTACCAACCTTCTTCCCCTAGGAACCTGTGCTTTCAGTTTCAGTTTTTGTCTGACTCAGTAACATAAAACACTAACATAAATTCAGTAACATCAAACATGAGGTGGATATCCAATAAGGTGTATCCAATTACAGACTCTATTTATATGTCTTACAATATACAAAAGTGAAGAATGTTAGGTTTTTAAAGGTCTAGTCATAGATGGATATGCAGACAGCTCAATAAAACTCAAAGTTGTTCCTTCTTTTCCATCCCCTCTTCTAGGCCCTCGATATCTCACCACAACAACTAAAAATCCTTGCCCCAGAAATTCCCTGGCAGCCCAATGGTTAGGACTTCAAGCTTTCACTGCTGAGGACCTGAGTTTGATCCTTGGTCTGGGAACTAAGATTCCACAAGCAGTGCAGTGCATGACCAAAATAAAGTAAGTAAATAAAAATAAAAATCCTTGCCCCTCCCAACCTTTCAAGATCTCTAGAATGCAAATCTATATTTACATTTCATTCTAAATATAGTGGCAATATTTTTAGTCATTTTCCTAAAGACAAAGTTTCTCCCCTGTTAAAAAATCTTCAATGTCTATAAGTGAATCAAATTTATACTCTTAAAATTTAATTGCTATTATAAGTAAGCCATATAGTTTGCTCTTCGTTATTGTATCTTTATACTTTTCTCATAGTATAGTTACAGGAAGTATACTCCTTCTAGAAAATTATTTCTTTCTTTTTTTCTTAAACTCATGTGGCATATCTAGAATTGTCTTTAGGAATTTAATTTCTTCTAATAAATTGTATATTATTGCCAAGTGCAGGGACTACATACCCAATTATTTTTCTTCCACCCGCTTCACACTTGGAAAGAAATGTTTTTTAAAGAAAATATTCTCTAAGCTGCATTGCTTACCTGGCTCTTCCTATTATGTATACCAAACATATGATAATATTAACAAAAAGAAGCTATGGAATAAAAGATATTAATAAGTAATGTACTATGATCAGTTGTAAGTGCCTTCTGCTTATTATCATTACTGAGGGATCCAGGTTGATGGGCGCTTCTTCCCTCTACATGTTTACATGATTGCTGAGTCAGGAAAGGAGAGCGAGGTGAACTATACCATGCCAACTTTGAAAACTTCTGTCCAAAAGTGACACATCACTTCTGCTCATACTGCATAAAGGCAAAGGAAGTCACAATGCCAACCTGACTTCCAGAGGACAATATAAATGTAATCCTACACATGTTACAGAGATGGAGACGTTCTGAAATGGCTGGAAATGGCACTATAACTACTGCCCCGTATTTTCCCAAGAGTTAGAAGAAAACAAAAGCAATAAATTTCACATTTTACTTAAAAATGGAAAAATAATTAGTTAGAAAATTTCCTCAGGTTGATTGATGATACTGCTCAAAAACCTTAGCAAACACCTTCTTATAATGAAATTTAAAATATTTTACCATTAAGATTAAAAATCAGTTCAGTTCAGTTGCTCATTTGTGTCTGACTCTTTGTGACCCCGTGGACTGCAGTACGCCAGGCTTCCCTGTCCATCACCAACTCCCAGAGTTTGCTCAAACCCATGTCCATCGAGTTGGTGATGTCATCCAACCATCCCATCCTCTGTCATCCCCTTCTCGTCCTCCCTTTGATCTTTCCCAACATCAGGGTCTTTTCCAGTGAGTCGGTTCTTCGCATCAGGTGGCCAAAGTGTTGGAGTTTCAGCTTCAGCATCAGTCCTTCCAATGAATATTCAGGACTGATTTCCTTTAGGATGGACTGGTTGGATCTCCTTGCAGTCCAAGGGACTCTCAAGACTCTTCTCCAACACCACAGTTCAAAAGCATCAATTCTTCGGTGCTCAGCTTTCTTTATAGTCCAGCTGTCACATCCATACATGACTATTGGAAAAACAATAGCTTTGACTAGATGGACCTTTATTGACAAAGTAATGTCTCTGCTTTTTAATATGCTGTCTAGGTTGGTCATAGCTTTTCTTCCAAGGAGCAAGTGTCTTTTAATTTCATGGCTGCAGTCACCATCTGCAGTGATTTTGGAGCCCAAGAAAATAAAGTCTCTCACTGTCTCCATTGTTTCCCCATCTATTTGCCATGAAGTGATGGGACTGGATGCCATGATCTTAGTTTTTTGCATATTGAGTTTTAAGCCAACTTTTAAGCCAAGATTAAAGATAAGAATGTTTATTATCATTGCTATGATCAATACAAACTGCATGTCCTGGCTAAGACAGTAATACAAAAAAGAAAATGAGATATAAGGTTTTAAAGAGAAAAATAGCTATTTCTAAAGGTATGATATGAATTATTGATACTGCTTATATTTTTTGAATTATCTACCAGAATTATTAATAATTAGGAGCAAATTAGCTATAAAAATTACTTTAAAAATCAAAAGTAGAATATCAGTGACCTGTGGAATAATAGCAAATAAACTAACACTTGTATAACTGACGTCTAAGAGAGAAGAAAAAGTATGGGGTGAAAATATTGTTTAAAATTTGTTAACTTTATTTTTAAAATATACCCATAATTATAAAAATTTAAGCAAACACCAAGCAGAAAGGAAAACAAGACTTAGGCGTATTATGTTAAACTGCTGAAAGGCAAAGTTAAACAGGACATAAAAAGAGCAAAAGGAAAAATACACATGAAATACAGGGAATAAAATGAGAAGGCTGTTTTCTTACCAGAAACAGTGAAAATCAGAAGGCAATGGAAAAATATTTTTTAAATTTATTAAGAATATATAAAATCTATCAATCTAGAAAAAGCATTGATCAGCAAATGTGTGCAAGACATATTTGAGGAAGTTCTTTTGGCTAAGAGTAAGTGATACCAGATGAAAATTTGATAATGAAGAGTGAAACATTAAATATTGTCATACATTTTATGAAAATAAACAAATTAGATGAAAAAGATACACTTTTTTTTGAGAAAAGCAACAAACCAATGTGACAAAATTGAAAAAATAATTATATAGTCTTATTAAGTAAATAAAATTCATAATTAAAAAGATAGTAAAAAGGTACAAACTTCTAGTTATAAAATAAGTTTTGGGGATGTAAAGTACTGCACGGTGACAGTAACTAATCCTGTATTTTATTGAAAGTTGCTGAGAGTAGATTTTAACAGTTTTTATCACAGGGAAAAAATTATAACTGTGTCTGGTGATTGATGTTAACTAAACTACGACTGAGCGACTGAACTGAACTGAAACTTATTGTGGTCATCATTTCATATATATATATACATATACTGAATCATTATATGGTACACTTGAAACTGTTCAATAAAATAATGTTATATGTCTATAATAGCTAAATAAAAATAAAAATCCTTTTTTTCAAAGAAAATGCTGAGCTTGGATGGCTTCATTGGTGAATTTTATCAGGCATTTAAATAAGAAATTATACCAATAATTGTCTTCTGATCTGTTTTTCCAGGGAAATTGGCATTTAAGGGAACAGTCTGAGTTTATTTGCTGCATAAACATATTTAGATTTGGGTCTGGCCAATAAAGAATTTCAGCATAATTTCAGCTGGGCTATAAAACTGTTGAAGTTATCCATTTATCATTCAGTGAGCATTTGACATTGGTGTTTAACTTCAGCTGGCTTCTCCCTTGCTACAGGCTGATGTACAAGAAAAGAAATGAAAAACATAGGAACAGGGCACTGCTGTTGGACAAAAAAAATCCAAGTTATAACCTCTGGAAGATGACTAATGTCAACATTGATATAAACAAAGTCCGGGTGTTGGAAAGAAAGAAAAGGAACTCTAGTAAATCTGAGCCTAGATCAAGGTGAGTTTTGCATTTCATAAACACATGCTTTAGGCCAAATATTTAATGGACTAAAACTAATCACAGGGTTCTTGTTGCAGGTAAAAGAGAAGTAACAAAAGATAGTCTTTTACATACATTTCTTTCTAGTTTTAAAAATTCCTATTCTAGCAGAAAATTTCCCAAAGTGAAGGAGAATAGGCATAACTGAGGAAGAGGAAGAAAAGTGTACATCTGTCAATAGCCATCTGAAAGACAAGCTTTCAAGGAAGAAGGAAGTTCTGGCAAGCTAAAGCAGCAGCCTGTCACTGAATTTTCACGTGCATGGGCTGCAGGGTGTGAAAATATTAATGGTGTGGGTCAGATTCCCCATAAATTGACTCTGAGATGGAGTCTAGTCTACAGAAAGTTCTGGAGGTGTTGCTGTCAGGATCAACGTTTGTGTGAGATGTGAGGGAAGCAGAGTCAGGCCAAAGAAGTTGGGGGCGGCAATGTAGTAGCAACAAAAACCAAGGCAAGCCCAAAGGGAGCCCTGAGTCTGGAATGGCTCTCTAGGTATATTCTGATTTGGGGAAGGGAGACCAACTCTTCATATCGCGTATCAGCAAGTCTTGGGATGCATCCTGTCCCCTGCAGGAGGAAGGATGATGGGCAATATGGCTGTTTTCACTGGAAGGCAAATCCCAGGGAGAACTGATGGGTGACAGCTAGCAGCCAGCAGCACACTCAGCAGTTGAGGGAATTAGCACTTTCCTTCCTGGAAAGGGAACCTGGGCAATGTTTACTACAGTCCACTTTTGCACAGCTTGGATCCTCTTGCTTCATCTAAACCCGGAAGGTCTTCCTGCAGGAGGGGTGGGTCTCTTTCCTAGGGTAAACTTATTAGAGGACCATCAATGAAGAAAGCTGCAGCCTTCCTGGATGCAGGTAGGCTTGAGGCCACAACTGTGATATGTCTTAGTTTCCTTCCTCCATGATTTATCCTAGATTTTCTTCTCCCGCAGCTCATATCTATGCTGCCTTTGGTGGCTGAGCTGGTGGGGTGATTTAAAGTTGTATCTCTGATTATCTAAATCCCTGATCGAGTCCTTCTCAGACCTTGGCTACTATATTTGTCTATTTACCATCACAATTGAGCAAAGAAGTACTGAGATAACCAAGTGCCAAACATATTCCTCCCTGGCCTCAGTGTTCCATAACAGCCTTCCTCCTGATGATCACATCAATTGCTTCTTTCAATATTGTATTCCTCCCCTTGCCTCCTGGCCCCTTGTCATAAGTATGAAGTATATAGGCATAAATCATAGCTTACATTTCCAAGGTGGAAGTTCCCCACATACAGGAATTAAGACCAGTAAACACAGAGAGGCCAGAATCCAGGAAAGGAAGAAGAAACTTCCTATGGATCATTCCTACTTTCATCCCTTGGTCCCTGGCACTATGTATTCTATTTGACTAATGGGGCACAGCACTATATACTGGCTGTTAATGTGAATATATATCACATCCTGGAAGATGACTACCTATCCTTGCATGGTATCATTTTTATACTTGTGCCTTTTCTATGCCATTTGTAAGCCATTCTATTGCTCTTCAATGCCAGCCGTTTTGGATGCTGTGGTACATGACAAGACAAGCTGATTTCATGACTGTGGGCCCATGGTTGCACCTCCTTTGCTATAAAGTCAATGTCTTAGTCAATGGTTTCTGAACAGTGACATCTTCACACGTAGCCTGAGATAACTCTTTGTTATAGGCAATTGTCCTGTATATTGATGTTCAGCAGCAACCCTGGCCGTTAGCCACTAGATGTCAGTAGCATCCTCCTAGTTGTGAGAACCAATTATGTCAGCCAACACAGTCAAACCTCCCCTTGGGTGGGGGGAAATATTGCCCCTCATTAAGAACTAGTGCTTCAGCCTGAAGCAATGTCATATGGGATTCCACGTGGGTGGACTGAACTTTCTGTAATCACATGGAAAATGGTGCTGCCTGAGATTCTTCAGACAGGAAAGGCAAACCCAAACCTAGACATGCAAAAAGTGTTCAAAATAAATTACAGTTTTTTCGAGGCTGGAAACAGTTCAATGTAGTTAACTTGCCACAAGGTTAGCCTCCGGAAGGGATGGTGCTGTACATGGGAGTCAGCATTGGTCTCTCTTGCCAGCCTCAGCAAATGGGAGCTCACGTAGCCAGACCCGTGCATAGCCTCCATTCTCTGGACATTGTGGTGACTCTGTTCATTGTGCCTAGTGTTCAAACACTGTGACCTCTGATGACAGAGAGATGGTGGACGTGGGCCTGCTGACATTTTGTCTACTGTGATTACTTGACTGTTTAATGCCTATTCCAGAGTAGATGCCTTCCACATGCAAGGCCAAGATCCTCACACTTTGTGCCCTCTCCCATTGGTCCATCCATGTACCATGACTGATCTCTCCATCTTTCTCCTCTTAAGCTACTTGCCACTCATGAATTTGCACAGATTTTAATCTTGGGCCATTCTTTTTTCACCAAAAGGTGATCAGCTGTACCGCCTGGAGCTCTGGCTATCAGAAAGATTCGTCCCACCACTGTCTTTAAAGGCCACCATATAGTGCAGTTCTGACCCATTTTTAACTTACACGCAAGCACTAGGATGACAGTTCATAAGTCAGTTTTGCTCTTTGCCTCCTTTGTCAGCTGTCCTAAGGCATCACCTACACAATAGAAATAAATGTTGGTTAAGAAACTGGTGAATGAAATGGAAGTCTGGACCAGATTGTGCTGCTTATTTGAGTCTTCTGGTGTTGCTGTTGTTCAGTCACTAAGTTGTGTCCGACCCTTTGTGACCCTGTGGACTGTAGCACACCAGGCTTCCTTGCCCTTCACTATCTCCTGGACTTTACTCAAACTCATGTCCATTGTGTCAATGATGCCATCCAACCATCTCACCATCTGTTGCCCCCTTCTCCTCCTGCCCTCAATCTTTCCCAGCATCAGGGTCTTTTCCAATGAGTCAGCTCTTTGCATCAGGTGGCCAAAATATTGGAGCTTCAGCATCAGTACGTCCAATGAATATTCAGGGTTGACTTCCTTTAGGATTGATTGGTTTGATCTCCTTGCAGTCCAAGGGACTCTCAAGAGTCTCCTCCAGCACCACAACTCAAAAGCTTCAATTCTTCAGTGCTGAGCCTTGCTCCCTGGTGGTTCAGTGGCAAAGAATCTTCCTCTAGTGCAGGAACCACAGGAGATATGGATTCAGTCCTGAGGTAGGGAAGATACCCTGGAGGAGGGCATGACAACTCATTCCAGTATTCTTGCCTGGAGAATCCCATGGAGAGAGGAACCTGGCAGCCTACAGTCCCTAGGATTGCAAAGAGTCGGACATGACTGAAGTGACTTAGCACACACAAGCCTTCTTAATGGTCCTACTCTCACATCCGTATATGACTACCAGAGAAAGTATAACTTTGACTATATGGATCTTTGTCGGCAAAGTGATGTCTCTGCTTTTTTAATATGCTGTCTAGGTTTGTCGTAGCTTTTCTTCCAAGGAGTAAGTGTCTTAATTTCATGGCTGCAGTCATTGCCTGCAGTGATTTTGGAGCCCAAGAAAATAAAATCTTTCACTGTTTTCACTTTTTCCCCATTTGCTATTAAGCAATGTGCTTGTGCCTAATCCTTGTGCCATTTTCATCTTAAGAGTGGGTGGGTCTTATAAAGTATATAATTTGAAATATTTGACTCCTTTCTTTAGTTCTGAAATGAAAGGTTGAATTAAATAAACTATAACATCTCTTCCAATTCTAGAATTTTATGAGAAGAAGCATAATTTTGTGTTTAGAATGATGGTTGATGTTGGCAGCTAGTAAACTTTTGACTTATGACCATAAGTTCATCATGTGGCCTCATCTATGAACTCCTCTATGCTCCTATTTATCATCATTCCAAGTGGTACTAGTGGTAAAAATCTGCCTGCCAATGCAGAAGACAAAAGAGATGTGGGTTCTAACCCTGGGTTGGGTAAGATCCTCTGGAGGAGGAAATGGCATCCCATTCCAGTATTCGTGCCTGGAAAATTCCACAGGCAGAAGAACCTGGTGGATTACTGTTCATGGGGCTGCAGAGTCAGACACAACTGAGTGACTGAGCTGACACAACCAATTAAATCATAACAATGAGGAAACTAACATTCTCAAAACCAATAAAAATTCCCTGTGTCCACAACAACAACATTGTTTCAAGTATTCACCAATCAGTTTCTTGTACCAAGTTGCCCAATCACCTACACACCCAGTTTATAGTAAATGTTATTTTTAAGATTATAGAATAAAGCATTTCCTTTGCTTTTAAAATAGTCAACAAACTATTTTAAAGTTGACTAACAGCATTAGGAGAAAAGTAATATTGTAATTAAACATACTGTATTAGCAAGGTTTCTCCAGAGAAACAGAACCAATAGGGTATATGTATGTAATATAAGCATACTGAGTTGCTTCAGTCGTGTCTGACTCTTTGCTGCTTTTCTATCCATGGGATTCTCCAGGCAAGAACACCAAAGTGGGTTGCCATGCCCTCCTCTGTGGGATCTTCCACACCCAGGGAATGAACTTGCATCTCTTACATCTCCTGCATTGGCACGTGGGCTCTTTACAACTAGCACCACCTGGGAAGCCTGTTTGTGTGTGTATGTGTGTGTGTGTGGGGGGTGTGTGTGTGTGTGTATGTGTATGGGGTGTGTGTGTATATATGTGTGTGTGTGTGGGGTATGTGTGTGTGTGTGTGTGTGGGAGGTGTGTGTGTGTGGAGTGTGTGTGTATATGGGGTGGGTGTGTGTGTATTGATAATTCCAAGAAGTTTGCAAGGTGTTTGCTAAGGCCTATATAAATTGCCCAATGAAATGAATGTCTTGATCACTGGAGACTGTGGAAAATATACCCCAAGTGGGAAACACATTTTCTAACAGTTTCTTTCCAACTGTGAGGGCATCAGCCTTCTGGCAATAGAAGGCTTCAATCTATCTGGAAAATATTTACAATAACAAGAAGATACTGACAACCCGCACTAAGTGGTGGGTGAATGAAGCCCAACGGTAGCTGTTGAAAGGGTCCAGAAAGAGGAGATCTGAGGCCCTTGCCAGGTTAGATGTTTCTGGCAGACTATTTTTGAACTTTTGTAGATTTCTCCCCACCAGTGTCTTCAGATGCCATGTGATTCCATTTATTGTGATATTAACTTTACTATGGTAGACTAAAATTGAATCCTCAGTATCTCTGAGGAATACCTGTATTTGTCTATTACCACACTCTCTTGATTACTATAGCTTGTGGTAAACCTTGACGTTGTGTAGCGTCAGTTCTCTGATTTATTATTCTCCTTCAATACCTGTCTCTTATACACATCTCCCACCCCCCCGGAACTCGCCTAAATTCACCCTTTACAGATGCAATGAAAATATCACCACTCATTTTAAAGCCTTGGTCTTCACTGGCAGTGGAAGAAATTCTGCAAACCAGGACATCGTTCTTTTAAGGTAATAAACTGAGTTGTATTCCTTGAGGGTTTTTTAAAGACATAAAATTGGTGTTCCAGGAAACATTAAACTCAATTGCCCTCACATACCCCAATACCTTCAACCAGAGACAATTTTTTTTTCTTTCTCTTCTTTAGAATCATAATAAAACCAGTCAGCAAACAGATGGGTTTCATCTCTGACCTGAGACAGTGAGCCATGCCAAACACCAGAGTTCTTTGCCCCAGGGCAGTGGGATTCATGGACTTCATTAATTCTAGGAGTCCAGTTACCTGTGAATTTATAGAGGTCACCTGCTGAAGGGATTGGACTTTGAGCTGGTAGACAGGGTGTCTTGTTTCTGATTCTGACTTTGTGACACATATGATTATGATATATCAATGGCCTTCTATTTACCTCAATTTTCTTATGGGGAAAATTGAGGTGATCATATCCACCATTTCTGTCTGTCTTAATTGTGGAGTTGGGATACATTAAATTGACCAAAAAAATGTGGAAGGTCATTATAGACCATAGTTTACTATATAAAACATAAAGGTTTTTAAAATACTATTTTGATTTTGTCTTTAAGGCAAAGATTATGAGGTCTCGTCTTTAAAGGACCAGTTAGGTAGTTGTGCCAGCTATTAAGCTATTGATTCTTGACTTCCAACCCACCTTTCTTTACACTGTTTTGTAACCTTCGGTTATGAAAACAGTATTTTAGCTTAAAAGCCACTGCAAACTCTGTCTACAAAAGCAACAAAAGGAGACTGAGAGGCTAGAGGAGGGTCAAATAATTTACTCTTTTTATTTTGCTTCTTTTTCCTATTTTACTGCAATTCCTGTTTTTGTTCTGTTCCTACTTCTGCATTTCCGATTTTATCACTACCAACATAGCATTTCTCCACCTCAGTAACCACAGTACATTCCAGAATGAGCAGTTAATTCCAGTTTGCAGATTGTCAAACTTTTGCAGATTGTCTCATCATACCTCCTCCAGACACCCACACAAAGCAATGCCCTTTTCTGCAAAAGTCCAGGTTGCAGCCTCAGAGGTTGATTTCATCTCTGCAGGGGCCCTCCCACAGAGTTTCAGGTTTAACAAGTACAGTCTCTTTCCTGATTTTCTCCCAGCCCCAGGGGTGGCAACTGCTTATAGCTGTGTAATTTCCAGTTCCTCAACTGGCTCCTGATTAATACAGAAATATAAATTACTGAAGTAAGCTTGGTCTAACTGTTATTCTTGCATACTTACACTTGATTTGCGTAGTAAACACACAGTGGTCTTTTATTTGCATACATTTACGTGATCTTCCTCTAATTTATTGTCCAGTCTTTCTTTCTGCTTTTTAATGAAGCATGTAATGCTCTCACACTAGCTCAATTTATCCATGCCTGCTAAGCATATGTCCAATGAATATTTCACTTAACAGTAGTGGAAAAGTTAAGCACAGCTGTAACAAAAAAGGACAACAATCACTGGAACTCAGGATTTCAGGGAAATTGGGAGAGATGGAGAAAGTGACAGACTAGAGATTGCACACCAAAGGTGATGACTGACTCAGTTCCTGCCAACTGTTACCAGGGAGGCGTGAGCTCATGTCCCTGTGTCCCCACATGTTTCATAAGAAGCCAGAAATCCAGAGCTTTGTATCCTAAATTTAAATGCACTTAAAGTTACTGGAAAATCATTTTAAATATCGTGCTGGTCAGAATCATGTAAACCTATCAGTAGCCATCTGTGGTCAGATCTTGCCCAGTACCTGTCAGAGTTGCTTTGTAATAGCATTTGATCTTATTTCTATAAACCAAGTTTTCACCAGAAGAATGAAAACCTTGTATCTAAGAAAAAAAGCACAGTTATTGATGGAAAGCGTTGATCTCATAATCATGATTTCAGAAAGACCTGTAAAGAAGTTATCTTTATAACTGAATCAATTCAAGGAAAAGTTGCTGTTGAAAGGTTTTGAGGAATAGAAGCTATATTAGAAACAAAATGCTTTAAATTAACTTTTAAAAATCACTTGAATATACTTGGCACTTTCTTCTAAAATATAAACCTCAGAATAGTAATAGCAAGTTTCAACCCATGAACAGTACAGTAGTTACTTGTACAGAGAAACTGCTGTTCATTAGGGGACTTATGATAAGTTTTGGAAAATGCTGATGGCAGGCTATTACCTTTCCAATATTGTATGATTTTAGAACTTTTTAATTGTATGGGACTGAAACAGATTTGGAGTAAAACATTATAGCATGTGATGGTGGGTTGTAAGCATAGTTTTTATAATAATAGGAAGATGCCTGTTTTAGTTTCAGTTCAGTTCATGAGTGGCTCAGGTGGTAAAACGTCTGTCTGCAATGCCGGAGACCTGGGTTTGATTCCTGGGTTGGGAAGGTCCCCTGGAGAAGGAAATGGCAATCCACTCCAGCACTCTTGCCTGGAAAATCCCATGGACCGAGGAGCCTGATAGGCTACAGTCCATGGGGTCACAAAGAGTGGGACACGACTGAGTGACTTCACTTTCACTTTTCAGTTGCTCAGTCGTGTCTGACTCTTTGCAACCCCATGAATCGCAGCATGCCAGGCCTCTCTGTCCATCACCAACTCCAGGAGTTCAGTCAGACTCACGTCCATCGAGTCCGTGATGCCATCCAGCCATCTCATCCTCTGTCGTCCCCTTCTCCTCCTGCCCCCAATCCCTCCCAGCATCAGAATCTTCCAATGAGTCAACTCTTCACATGAGGTGGCCAAAATACTGGAGTTTCAGCTTTAGTATTGTTCCTTCCAAAGAAATCTGTTTTAGTTTAGAGTCAATTAATTTGTCAACAAATTATTCATTCAGTAGGGCCTCCTACTAGTCAGCTGAGAAACTGTGAAGGATGCTTTTCTCTTTTCCTCTTCACTTCTGGTCAACCTGTTTCAATTACCTAGATTCTCTCCCTATCTTATTCCCTTTCCACCTGTCAGAGCAGTACTGAATTTTCACTGCTCACCTAGGTAGATAACCTTTTCTAAAAAGACCATTTTAAAGCAGTTTTAGCTTCACAGCAACATTGAAAAGAAGGTATTGAGATTTCCTGGAAATTGATGAACTAACTGACACATTGTAATTAACTAAAGTCCATAAGTTACATTATGGTCCATTTTTGGTGTTGTACATTTTGTGGGTTTAATGTGAATGACGTGTCCATCATTATAGTGTCATACAGAGTGTTTTCACAGTCCTAAAAATCCCCTGGGCTCTGCCTATTAGTGTTTTCTCTCATCTCCAACATCTGACAATCTTTTGTCTTTTTCAGAATTCCATTTAGTTGGAATAGTACAGTAAGTAGTATTTTTATATTGGTTTCTTTAAACTGTTAATATGCATTTAGTTTTCTGCATATCTTTCATGGCCTGATGGTTTCTTTTTAGTACCAAGTAATATTTTATTGTTACTATATTTCATAGTTTATTTATCCACTCATCTACTGTAGAACATCCTGGTTGCTTCTTCTGCTGCTGCTAAGTCGCTTCAGTCGTGTCTGACTCTGTGCGACCCCATAGATGGCAGCCCACCAGGCTCCCCTGTCCCTGGGATTCTCCAGGCAAGAACACTGGAGTGGGTTGCCATTTCCTTCTCCAATGTGTGAAAGTGAAGTCGCTCAGTCGTGTCCGACCCTCAGCGACCCCATGGACTGTAGCCTTCCAGGCTCCTCCGCCCATGGGATTTTCCAGGCAAGAGTACTGGAGTGGGGTGCCATTGCCTTCTCCAGTTTGGACAATTATGATTAAGGCTGCTGTAACCATATATTTGTTGGTTTTTAAGTGGATATAAGTTATCAGCTTTTTTAAATAGATACAAAAGGGTGTAATTGATGGATCATATGATAAAAATATGTTTTTGCTGGTTCACATCCTTACCAGTGTTTGGTGACGTCAGTATAATGGATTTAGGTCATTCCAGTAGCTATGTAATGGTATCCCATTGTTGCTTTAATTTGCATTTCCTTGATGACACATAATGTAGAGCATCTTTAAATATGCTAATTTGCAATTTTTATATGTTCTTGGAACAAGTGTCTGTTGATATTTTTGGTCCACTTTTTATTAAATTGTTTTCTTATTGTTGACTTTAGAGTTTTTTGTATAATTTGAATACCAGTCTTTACCACATATCTTTTGCAAATATTTTCTCTCAATGTGTAGCTTGCCATCTTTTGATACTGTCTTTCACAGAGCAGAGGTCCAGCTTATTGGTTAATTGTTTTATGGATTTTGACTTTGGCATTGCATTGAAAAAGCCATGCCTATACCACAATCATCTAGGTTTTTGTCTATCTATCTTCTAAAAGGTTTATGGTTGTATGTTTTACATTCATGTTTATGATTCGCTTGGAGTTAGTTTTGGTGAAGAGTATAAGATCTGTGTCTAAATTCTTTTTTTCTTTTTTTCCTTTTTGCATAGGGATATCCAGATTTTCTAGCACCATTTCTTGTAAAGACTATATTTGCCCTGCTTTGCTTTTGCTTATTTGTCAAAATTAGTTGACTGTATTTGAGTGGGTTTATTTCTGACCTCTGTACCATTAATCTGCTGTGTACTTTTTCACCAACATGACATAGTCTTGGTTACTGAATCTTTATTGTGATTCTTGATGTCAGGTCATTTCAAACCTCCACCAGGTTCTCCTTCAATACTATGTCAGCTATTTTGCATTTTTATCTTTCCATATAATACACAAACTTGTAAATATCTTTCATTGATTTCTCTAAATTGTTTTATTTTTCTTGTTGTCTCTTGGTAGACTCTGTGTAGTTGGCTTCCATGATTTTGTACTCTGTCTTCCTTCTAAGAATCCTTTCAGTGAGACTTCCCACTGCCTCTGCTTAAATATTTTATTTTTGAGGTTTAATTTTCAGTTCCTTTTCTTCTTTCTCAATATCCCTATGCTGAGCAATTTTATTAAACTTTTCACTTTAATTAAAATATATGTTCTGATAAATCCTAAAATTATAGATTGAGTTTCATCCTCTTTACTTGATTTCAGACAAATCACTCTACTTCCTTGTTCAATTCAGTTCAGTTCAGTCGCTCAGTCGTGTCCGACTCTTTGCGACCCCATGAATCGCAGCACGCCAGGCCTCCCTGTCCATCACCATCTCCTGGAATTCACTCAGACACAGGTCCATCAAGTCAGTGATGCCATCCAGCCATCTCATCCTCGGTCGTCCCCTTCTCCTCCTGCCCCCAATCCCTCCCAGCATCAGAGTCTTTTCCAATGAGTCAACTCTTCACATGAGGTGGCCAAAGTACTGGAGTTTCAGCTTTAGCATCATTCCTTCAAAAGAACACCCAGGGTTGATCTCCTTCAGAATGGACTGGTTGGATCTCCCTGCAGTCCAAGGGACTCTCAAGAGTCTTCTCCAACACCACAGTTCAATAGCATCAATTCTTCAGCGCTCAGCTTTCTTCACAGTCCAACTATCACATCCATACATGACCACTGGAAAAACCATAGCCTTGACTAGACGGACCTTAGTCGGCAATGTAACGTCTCTGCTTTTGAATATGCTATCTAGTTGGTCATAACTTTTCTTCCAAGGAGTGAGCATCTTTTAATTTCATGGCTGCAGTCACCATCTGCAGTGATTTTGGAGCCCCCCAAAATAAAGTCTGACACCGTTTCCACTGTTTCCCCATCTATTTCCCATGGAGTGATGGGACCAGATGCCATGATCTCATTATTGGACATCTCCAAATGGCCATCAGTTAGGCATCTTCACTTCCAAATCAACACAACGGCCCTTGCCTTTTTCCAACAAGCTTCCCCTTTCACTACTGATTTCTACCATCTCTCTTGGAGTTGAAGCCATTAAACCTGAGCATTTACCTTGACTTTCCCATCTCTCTTGTTTTTCACAGCTAATCAGTCACTAGACTCACTTGTCTCCTCCCTCATAGTATTTATCAAGTCTTTCTAACTTATCCCCATTCCCACAACTGCTGTCATCTCAATTGAGGCCATAATGCCTCTCTTACCTGTATTCCTGCTACAAACTGTGAACAAGTCTTGTAGGCTCAAATCCTGTCATAAATCAACCAATTCTCCACATCATGGCCAAAAAGTTTTACCAAAGCTCAATTATGAGCCACTGTCCAGCTTACAAAACATACATTGACTTGGCTTATAAAGCGTATTGTCATCTAACCTGTGATTGACTTTACAGCTTTCTTTATATATTTCCTTTTGCACCTTTTACTCCTTTGTTAATACAGGCAATTGCCATTTCACTGAACTTGCCTTAATCTTCAATTTAATATGTCAACTGATTGGAAAGCGATTCCTACCTCTTTTCCATCCTTCTATTAAGTATTCTTAATAGAAGGCCATCTAAGATATAGGAAAACACCTTGATTCAAAGTCATCCAGGTACAGTTACAAATTCTTGTTGTACACTCAATAACTTTATAATTTTGTGTAACAGAGTATTCTTTCTGCATCATCCATAAAATGAGGATTATAGTATCTACTTCCCAGAATTTGTGTGACAATTAAATGAAATAATGCATGCAAAGTGATGGACCTGAAGTAGGTGCTCTTGAAATAGAGCCTTGATGGTGGAAGCAATGATAATGATGGTGCTGAGGGATGACAATGGCAAGGGAATAATGATGGTGTTACAAATGACTTTGGTCAGGATGCAGACTCGGGACCTTCTAGCTCTAGAGTCCAAATATAGCACTGAGGCCTGGCCAGTCTCTCCAGGCTTCTTTGGCCTCCATTATCTCTGACCTTCTCCAGCATGAAAATGTGTACCACCACAAAATTCATTTCAGAAACACATTCACCTTGAAGGGTTAGCTTCTGCTTGATGTATTTTCTTACTCAGGGATATTAATCATGTTTTGAATTTTACTATAGTATTTGGAAGCTCACAGATATTTTTCTTATTAAGTCAATCAGTATGCACAATATCATGCCACATAGCAAGCCCTA
This sequence comes from Cephalophus harveyi, assembly GCA_006410635.1. Classification (NCBI taxonomy): domain Eukaryota; kingdom Metazoa; phylum Chordata; class Mammalia; order Artiodactyla; family Bovidae; genus Cephalophus; species Cephalophus harveyi. Next base: position 127,796 of record SJYT01039760.1, read on the forward strand.
TATAAATTTTAGCTGCTATTAATATTTGTATCAAACCTATTATCAGTATTACATGTTAGTTCATGTAATTCTTGCAGCAACATACTATGAAGTAAGTAGAGTGGATTTTTAAATTCTCAATGAGCAAAATAAGATACTCAACCTCAGAAAAACCTAGTGATTACTAGCATTTAGCTTTCTGCTCAAAGACAGGGAATTTTTCTTTGCTTAAGATGACTTTTCCCAGCACCTGGTGCTTGGCTCCTCACATAGCAGGTGCTCTCCGTCGCTATTGTTAAATGCTTATGTAGCTGATTTAGAAAGACCATAGGAAAACATTGGCTCAGAAGCCTAGTTAGGTATAAGTCAAGTATAACATCCATATTATATACAAAAATAAGAATGAATAATTTGATTCAAACATGTATATACAAATAAAACAAATGACAACTAAAACTAGATGCTATATAAACTGTATGAAAGCTTTGCTTGAAATCACAAGGTCTTGAATATGTGCTGACCTTTCTGATACCCTCAAATGACTTTAACTGCTTTTGTTACTTTTAAGAAAAGTCTGAAAATAGCTAGTGATCAATACACTACTTAGGGAACTGGACAACAGAAGTAAATGTCCAGGCTCTTGACTGGGACAAAAATGAGATGATCTCAATGATTATCTCTTCAGATAAGGTTCATTTATGAGTAGACCTTGGTGTTCCCCTTTATAGAATGTGGTAAAAGAGGCAGAGACATGTAAACTGCTTAACTCACAACAATAACTTGTTAAAAAAAAAAAACATATTTAACTGAGGTCTAGAAAAACAAATGTTCTAAAGTAATTCTGATGCTGGGAAAGATTGAGGGAAAGAGGAGAAGGGGGAGACAGAGGATGAGATGGTTGGGTGGCATCACTGACTAAGTGGACATGAGTGTGAGTCAACTCAGGGAGATGGTGAAGGACAGGGAAGGCTGGTGTGCTGCAGTCCACAGGGTTACAAAGAGCTGGACATGACTTAGTGACTGAACAACAACAACAAGAGTGACTTGAGCCCAGTGGTGGGGGAGCATCTGCGTTCTCAAGGGCCACCAAGCTCAGGCAGACTTTGCACTAGAGGGGTGTGGGTGGTGTGGGAGGTGGCAGGGCATGGGGCGGTGTCTGTGCTGCATCAATAATTCACAGAACTCCAACCATTTTTTTTAACAGGGTTCATCACTCAACATCTAGTATTATTTTGATAAATGCACCAGGATAATTTAAGATGATAACTGGTGAAGGAGTATACGAGCTTCTCTCTGTATGATTTTTACAACTTTTCTATAAATCTAAAATTATTCAAAAATAAAATTTTTATTTTAAATTATACATTATGTTTTCTATTAGAGTGCCAAGGGTACAAAGGATGACTTGGATAATTAGGGAATGTTTCCAAGAGAAAATGATTGTTAAAGTCTTTAAAAAGAATGAGTAGTGGTAAATTGGGGCAGGGATAGGGAAGTAAATATTTAATAGCCTAATCTGCCTCTTGAGAAATCTGTATGCAGGTTAGGAAGCAACAGTTAGAACTGGACATGGAACAACAGACTGGTTCCAAATAGGAAAAGGAGTACATCAAGGCTGTATATTGTCACCCTGCTTATTTAACTTATATGCAGAATACATCATGAGAAATGCTGGACTGGAAGAATCACAAGCTGGAATCAAGATTGCTGGGAGAAATATCAATAACCTCAGATATGCAGATGACACCACCCTTATGGCAGAAAGTGAAGAGGAGCTAAAAAGCCTCTTGATGAAAGTGAAAGAGGAGAGTGAAAAAGTTGGCTTAAAGCTCAACATTCAGAAAACNAAGCTGGAATCAAGATTGCCAGGAGAAATATCAATAACCTCAGATATGCAGGTGACACCACCCTTACGGCAGAAAGTGAAGAGGAACTAAAAAGGCTCTTGATGAAAGTGAAAGTGGAGAGTGAAAAAGTTGGCTTAAAGCTCAGCATTCAGAAAACGAAGATCATGGCATCTGGTTCTATTCCTTCATGGGAAATAGATGATGAAACAGTGGAAGCAGTGTCAGATTTTATTTTGGGGGGCTCCAAAATCACTGCAGATGGTGATTGCAGCCATGAAATTAAAAGACGCTTACTGCTTGAAAGGAAAGTTATGACCAACCTAGACAGCATACTGAAAAGCACAGACATAACTTTGCCAACAAAGGTCCATCTAGTCAAGGCTGTGGTTTTCCCAGTGGTCATGTACAAATGTGAGAGTTGGATTGTGAAGAAAGCTGAGCACCGAAGAATTGATGTTTTTGAACTGTGGTGTTGGAGAAGACTCTTGAGAGTCTCTTGGACTGTAAGGAGATCCAACCAGTCCATTCTAAAGGAGATCAGTCCTGGCTGTTCTTTGGAAGGACTGATGCTAAAGCTGAAACTCCAATACTTTGGCCACCTCACATGAAGCATTGGCTCATTGGAAAAGACTCTGATGCTGAGTGGGATTGAGGGCAGGAGGAAAAGGGGATGACAGAGAATAAGATGGCTGGATGGCATCAGTGACTCGATGGACAGGCGTTTGAGTAAACTCTGGGAGTTAGTGATGGTCAGGGAGGCCTGGTGTGCTGCAGTACATGAAGCATTGGCTCATTGGAAAAGACTCTGATGCTGAGTGGGATTGAGGGCAGGAGGAAAAGGGGATGACAGAGAATAAGATGGCTGGATGGCATCAGTGACTCGATGGACAGGCGTTTGAGTAAACTCTGGGAGTTAGTGATGGTCAGGGAGGCCTGGTGTGCTGCAGTTCATGGGGTCACAAAGCGTCTGACATGACTGAGTGACTGAACTGAACTGATACCTATGAAACAAACTTATTATTTTCCTTCCCTCTACATTTTTTCACCTATTATCTAGGCAAAGAAATAATAGTACAAACCCCCTAATATCTGAATAAATGAAATGCAGCAATTATAAATCACTTTTCAATTCTTTCTTCATTGAAAGTTTTATAAGATGTACCCATCACAATACTGTATCTTTTCAAGCCCTAAATTTATAAGATGTAAATAGTATTGGGATGGCAAAATGTTCTTTTGACGTTATGCTTTCCATAATATGTTATGGAAAAACTCAGAGGAACATTTTTTGGTCAACCCAATATTATAAGCCATGATTAGTCTCAGAAAGAACTTGATGAAAAGACTCTGATGCTGGGAGGGATTGGGGGCAGGAGGAGAAGGGGACGACCGAGGATGAGATGGCTGGATGGCATCACTGACTCGATGGATGTGAGTCTGAGTGAACTCCGGGAGATGGTGATGAACAGGGAGGCCTGGCGTGCTGCGATTTATGGGGTCGCAGAGAGTCGGACACGACTGAGCAACTGAACTGAACTGAATGTTTTTTCCAAATAACATTTCACATCTTGCTGCATCAATTACTGAATTTCATCAGTTTTATTTGGTACAAGTAGTTTCTGGAATAGATATACACTAAGTTATTTTGTTATGAATATTTAGGGTATTAATATTTTTCACTTTTTGTAACCAAATCTGTAGGAAACATTATTTCCACTTACATTTTAAGTACTTGTTTAATTTTCTTCCAGTAAACTGTAATCTTCCTGAGAACAACAGCTGTGCTTATCTTGTTTACTCATTAGTCACAAAAATATGGTATAATACTTAATAAAACTTTATTGAATAAATGAAGATGTAGTATATGCAAAGTCATGAAGGAGGAAAAAAAACAGTAAGGCATGTAAGAAGCTTAAAAGTAGTTTTTTTATAGCTGGAATGAAGGATGCCCATTGTGAAATTTGAGGAGACAGGAAATAAATTGAAGGGGTGACATTCACCCTCTAATACAGTCAACAAAATGTTTATTTCAGACACAGTCTGTGTCGTGCATTGTAACTAAAAGTAAGGAATACATTTGCTCACCCAGGGAGTTTATAAGATTGCAGGAACTACAATATGAAGGACTTTTCTTTCTCTTTGTCTTAAAAACTATAAGAAGCTTTTGAAATATTTTAAAATAGGAATCTTAGATCTTTGCATCAGCTGTAGTTCTGCAGAAAGAAACAGAAAAAGGCAATATTAGGAAACAGAAGCTCAGTTAGAAGTTTGTTGCAGTAGTCTGGGTAGAAATGACGAATGCTTCCACTAAATTAATTGTGTAGAGACTACAAAGGAGTGGGGTCTGAAGGGGCAGCTCAGATTAGGAGGGTGTGATGTGGTGGCACCTGTGAGAGGAAATTTAAGAGGAAGACACTGGATTAAGATCAGCTAGGAGTCAGCATCAGCTATACTATATAACTGATTTGTTGCGGAGAAAGACGAGAAAAGAAATGGAATACGGGTCAGCATTTGATGGCTTGCGTCACTGGGTGAGGGATGGGAATAACACACGCTGGGAAAGGTGAGACTGAAGGCAGCGCAGCCTGTCATGGGTATGGAAAGGGCTTTTGGAATATGTTGAGTTAGATTCCACTCGAAAGCTCCTAGGCGAAGATGCCCAGAGAGTGCTTGAGTATCCTGATTTCTAGGGAAAGAGCTCTGGCTGGAGATACGGATATGTGTAAATATTGATTTGAATGGCCATATCTCTAGTCTTTTATATAACATTGCAAATGAGTTTACTCAGGGACGCTAAGTAGACAAGAAGGAAAGACAACCTAGAGTGGACCATGGAGAATGCCACTGTTCAAGATAAGAAAAAGAGGAGCATAAAAAACACATTTGAAAGTCACGGTCAGAGTGGTGGCAGGGTTAATAGGTGGGAATGATTTAAGATGTGTATTAAAGTGTAGTTCAGGAAGTGGGAATAATTCCACACTACCAAATGTGAATGAAGGAATCAAATGAAGATGCTCTTATAAGTGATAGGATGTACACAATTGGGAAGTCATCCATAGTCTAAATTAGAGCAATCCTAGGCACTGTGCCAGTTCATAACAGGGAAAACTGCATTTAACTTAGACAACAGCTTATGAGACAGGTAATATAATCCTAATTTTACAGATGAAGAAATGTTAGCTTAACTGATTCACAACCACACAACTAGTTAAAGATAAAACTCATAATCCGACCTAAGAATGCTGATGCTGAAAACTGCACCTCGAGCAACTAAGCTCTACTGTGCCACCCACTGACATACCTAATTATTTTCAATTTAGCACTGGACAGCTTAGAGTTTTATTGTATCCTTCAATTTTTCATAAACATATTAATTCTCAAATGATATTCTGAAAGTATCCTTCGGACTAAGTCATATCATATGCCTCAGTGTGTTCCCCCAAGTTTTTAGTCCAAAACAAATTACCCATAGGTGTTGCATAAATTCCATTCAACAACTTATATTGAAAAGAAATGAGCATTTAAAGCTTTGGAGTAAAGGTGGAGAAGCCAAATTGTCGTCCAGTGACACAAGTGGCAGATCGAAGGTCACAATCAACTCTATTGACTATAATCCCTGGTTCTAAGAACCAAATCATTATACTTCTCTAATGATTTATGTGTGAAATTTCCAAGGTTACAAGACTGTACTACACAAATGAGGTCATACTCACATCTCTGGTGGGCAGGTCCTTTGAGCTTACAGTCCGGAAAAGCTATTGTAGAAGGAGCATACTTTTCATCTTCCAACTAATAAATAAATCACCAGTTGTTTTATATTTCAAAGCATCTGAACAGCACTCCAGGGCTCTGTAAAGGTTTTGTTTTCTGGGTCCATGGCACGCAAGCCATTGTCTTAATTGTGTGCACGATTATCTACTTAAGAGACACCATGGATTTTGCATTCTTCTGAAAAAGTGGACACCTTGGATATATTTTGCATAAAACTAGCTGCCATGATGTAATTAGAGGAGAAATAAATTTTGCCATCTTGATGACAGCATGTGAAACCAAAACTAGGCAATATAGTTGGCTTTGAGAAAATGGAATCTTGAATTTTTTTGACAGTGTAAGTATTACTCTGTCAGCTTATTCAACTTTTTCATAAAATCACTTAATACTTCACAAAGATATTACTTTTGCCATCAAATATCACTTTGGGAAATGTTAATAATTTAGGAACTTCTATATTAAAAATGGCTAAATTACTAAATGCATCAAGTGCCATAACCTGAGAGTCCTCCCATATTAAAAGTTTTGTTTGAATAATTCAGTCCCAATGTGAGACATTGGAGAGACTCAGAGGGCAGCATTAGGTGTCTACTGTCTGGTACTGGGAACCCTGATAGTCAACAGCTCAGTTGCAAAGAATTTAGGAAAGTAGCCCTGGTATTTTTAAAAGAGAGAGTTTTCTCTCTAATAAAGTATTGTTATAAGTTCATTTTTTAAACATACCTAAAGGCATGTCTTGAAAGACTCTCATTTGAGGTAAAAGTACACTGATAATTGACATTTCTTTTTACTCTTTTTAAGTTTATTTTTATTTTTTTACTTTTTTTCAGTTTCTTTTTTCTTTTTTTTTTAATTATTTTTACTTTATTTTACTTTACAATACCGTATTGGTTTTGCCATACATTGACATGAATCCACCATGGGTGTATATGAGCTCCCATTCCTGAATTTATTTACATAAAGTAAAATTCACTGCTTTTGGTATAGACTAACATGAGTTTTTACCAACATATTCAGTCCCATATCTACTACCATAATAAAACTACAGATCGGTTCTTCCACCCCCTCCAAATTCCTTTGCTGTGCCCTTTTATATTCAGTCTCCTCCACCCTATTCTAGTCCCTGGCAGCCACTGAGCTGTTTGTCATTCCTGTAGTTTTGCTTTTCACTGTTGTATAAATAAAATTATACAGGAAGCAACATTTTGAGTCTGAATTTTTCACTTAGAATAATGCATTTGAGATTCATCCATATCATGTATATCAAAATAGTGTTTTTTAATTGAGGAATACCGTTTCATTGTATAGAATACCGTAGCTTATTTATCCTGAAAAAATACATTTGTAATGCTATGATGGCAGTATAATAATGACAAATATGCAGGTGCTCATTGTGTGTCAGGCATTATTCTAGCTCGGTCCACATACTGCCAGTTGGGGGAAGTCACTGAGAAGACGTGACCAAGAGTTTGACCTGCGAGTTGGATCTGGACAGCTGGAGGCTCATCACCCTCTTTCCTGTCCTTAGAATATGCCTCCTGTTTGCCTTTTCCATTCCCAGAAGTTGCCCTAAGGATATAGCCTTGAGATAATACTGTGGTAATGAGACTATCTGTACTGTTCTGAACCCACTTAAGGCCTCTATATATAATTTTAAGATTCTGAAAGTGGGGGAGATGCAGAAATCCACTTACCTTGGGGCCACCCAAAACAAGCCTTGTAAGTCAGTTCCCTTGTTATTAAACCTGCCACTTACAAATCTGAAGAAGCAGGGCTGCTTCTTTCTTTGCTCTCTGTCCTCTGCATAAGGAAGGAAGTCTGTTTCATTTTACGCCTGATAATTTCCTAAGAAGGTTCATGAATTAACAATACCTCACTTAATTTTGTCATCAAATCACTACTCAACTTCATAGAAAAGAAAATGGAGGCAAAATATTATATAACCTCCCTAGGACCACACCATTTATAAATGTCATAACCTACACTTGAACCTGAGGAGGCAAACTTCAGAACCTATCGTTGTAACCACTATCATAAACTGCTCCCAGTAATAGCTAACAATTATTGAGTTTTTCTTTGGACCATGGCAAGCATTTTCTCAATTGATTTTTACATGAATAAGGGTAGTTTGAGAAAAATGAAGTTTCCAGAGATTATGCAACTTGCCCCAAATCACACTGAAAATATTACCTAATTTTCAACAAAATTGTGAAAACTAGGCCTCAGTACTTTTAGGGGTATTAAGTTTTGATCAGTTTCTGGCTTTCAATTGTTTTATAATATCCTGCTATAACATTGCATTTCCAATTCCTCTTAGCATGCAGAGAACCTTTTGCAATTCGGATAACTTGTTGGACATTGATACAAATCATCTTCCAGCTTTTAGGATTAGATAATAAAATATATTTGATACAAAAGATATCTAGTCTCTATCTTGATTTATTTCTGTCTGTGGAGAATTGGAAAATTTTTTAAAAGTCTACTATTCCTGATTCAAATTATGTGGAGTTGACATATGAAAAAAATTATATTTATTTTAACTTCATGTTGGTCCTAAACAAGCTAAATCTTTATTCCAGAATACAAATAATAATAAAATTTGTTCCTGGATTGCTTATGTTATCACCTTATCATGAGCACTGTAGAACTGGAAACAACAATCTTCTGTAGAAATGACTAAAGGAAGGATCTGCTTTTATTTTTCAGCTGTTTAATAGTAGTAATAATATGGCTCATGACTTTAAGAAAAAGGTCTTGAAGTACTCTACATATTGTAATTAACACTTACTGTATTAAGGATATAGATATTATATCAATTTTATTGAAGCATAGGATATAGAAAGCAAATTTGAGGGCTTAGGGTTGAAGTCATGGCCTGCTGATAAAAATAATGTTTTCTGGTAGAGACAGATTTATTATATGAAAGACTGGGAAACACCAAGCAGCAAACTCTATTACCTAACATTTCATCAAATTGGCACCCTGTACATCCCATTGGTCCTTTGGGTTATTAATTTCTCACTAACTTGCTGTATGGACCTTCTCATATGGCTCAGTGGTAAAGAATCTACCTGCCAGGCAGGAGACTCAAGTTCCATCCCCTGGGTCGAGACTATCCCATGGAGAAGGAAATGGCAAGTCACTCCAGTATTCTTGCTTAGAGAATCCCATGGACAGAGGCGCCTGGCAGGTTTTGGTCCATGGGGTCGCAAAAGAGTCGGACACCACTTAGCGACTAAACAGCACCAAGGACAACGGACTTGCTGTATAAGAAACATGTATCCTGCACACTCTTTCCTACCCTCATTTCTGTATTCATTTATGATATATTATTGTATGGGGGGGATATCTTGTTTCTGAACAACCTTAAACGTTGTGGTCAGCTATCTCATCTATGATTTTTTACTCCCACATACGTTTGGCTTAGTATAAGATATTTGCCATGCAACAAAAGATGTGTTCTAAAGTGAGATTAGGACAGGACCAGCCTTAATATCGGAGAAGGCAATGGCACCCCACTCCAGTACTCTTGCCTGGAAAATCCCATGGATGGAGGAGCCTGGTGGGCTACAATCCATGGGGTCGCTAAGAGTCAGACATGACTGAGAGACTTCACTTTTACTTTTCACTCTCATGTATTGGAGAAGGAAATGGCAACCCACTCCAGTGTTCTTGCCTGGAGAATCCCAGGGAAGGGGGAGCCTGGTGGGCTGCCGTCTATGGGATCGCACAGACTCGGACACGACTGAAGTGACGCAGCAGCAGCAGCAGCAGCCTTAATGTGGAGCAAGGATTATGGCGCTGTTTCTAGTTCTTCATGTGAGTGGTAATTATCAACTACTTGCAAATTTTAGCTCAGCATAAGGGGATTATTTTTTTAAATAATTGGAGTTGTCCAGAATAGATTCGCTTGCCTTTGTAGGCAGTGAATTACAAAGAAAAGATTCCTGCATGTAGTGGGTGATTTGACTGGATGCAGTGCAAGGCTTCATCCAGTTCTAAGAAGCTGACTAGAAACTTAGTTTAACTTTTAATAATAAATTTATTGAGATATAATTTACATATGATTAACTCTAATGCTTAAAATATATAATTTGATATGTTTATTTTGCCATGTTAGCCATTTTTAATTGTATAGTTCATTAGTATTCAGTCAGTTCACACTGTTGTGCAACAGCTCTACAGAGCACTTTCATCAGCACATTCAGCAAAACTGAAACTCTGTATCCAACAAACAATGCTCCACCCTCTTCTTCTGCTCAGATCTTGTAGTCACCATTCTGTTTTTTGTTTCTGCAAATGCCTCATATAAATGGAATCCTACATACTTGTCTTTCCTGTAATTGGTTTGTTTCACTTAGCATAGTGTCCTCAGCTTTCCTCAGTGTTGCAGCAGGTGACAGGATGTCCTTCCTCGTTGATACTGAATAGTACTCCATTGTGTCTATATACCACATTGTGTTTATCATTGATGGCATTTGGGTTGCTTCTTCCTCTTGGCTATTGTCAACATACTGCTATGAACATGGGCATGCAAGTATATCTTTGAAATCCTGTTTTCACTTATTTTACTTATCCAGAATTGAGATTTCTAAGTTATTTGGTAATTCTGTTTTAATTCTTTTGAGGAACCGCTATACTGTTTTCCATAGTCCATGGAAAATTTCCGTTCCAATTATACATTCCTGCTTACAGTGGTCATAGGTCTAAATCCTCCACATCCTCAGCAGCACTTTAAATAACATTTTGTTGTTCTTTAAAGTGGCCATTATAGTGGTTGTGAGACTTAGTTCAAACTCTTATAACTACCAAGTTCATGAATTGAAAACCACAAAATTTTCCTGATTCAGATAATTTTCATTGTTACTAATTATAAATAATCTTTGTACAAGCTACTTCACCTCTCCTTGCTGTTTTTCCAAGACATTAGATGAGAGTGAGAATAATAGTAATACATACCCTAAAAACAGAGTTTTTTGTGTTATATGTGGTATATATAGACAGGTATATCTACAAACATAGTATGTTGAAAGATATGAATATAAATAAATATATGTGATGGGTGATTATACATGATTGAATCCTTATATACAATAAGATGTAGTAAACATATATATGGTAACTTCTTTGGCAAATTTCACTACATAGCTGCCTTCCATTTTCTGTCTCACTCCCCACTTCCCTGGGATCACATCCCTAATTAATTTTTTGCCTAGAGTCTTTGTTTCAGAGTCTGCTTCTAGGGAAATCAGACTAATACAAACACCTAATCCTTTCAAATCATGCAAATATATTTATTTAAAGTTTGAATTCAGTTCAGTTCAGTTCAGTTGCTCAGTTGTGTCCAACTCTTTGCAACCCATGAATCACAGCATGCCAGGCCTCCCTGTCCATCACCAACTCCCGGAGTTCACTCAGACTCACATCCATCGAGTCAGTGATGCCATCCAGCCATCTCATCCTCTGGCGTCCCCTTCTCCTCCTGTCCCCAATCCCTCCCAGCATCAGAGTCTTTTCCAATGAGTCAACTCTTCACATGAGGTGGCCAAAGTACTGGACTTTCAGCTTTAGCATCATTCCTTCCAAAGAAATCCCAGGGTTGATCTCCTTCAGAAGGGACTGGTTGGATCTCCTTGCAGTCCAAGGGACTCTCAAGAGTCTTCTCCAACACCACAGTTCAAAAGCATCAATTCTTCGGCGCTCAGCCTTCTTCACAGTCCAACTCTCACATTCATACATGACTAATGGAAAAACCATAGCCTTGACTAGACAGACCTTAGGAGGAGTATATTTGATGAACCTAGCATAGTTCCTGGCAGTTATCTTTATTTCTTGTGTTACTATTTTGATGATTATACTCATCATATAGAATGAAGAATAGCTAATAATTCTTTAACACCCTCTCCATCTCTTCCCGTTGAGGGAGAATGATAGCTCTGTATAGGGCACTACACAATCAGAGGTTGAGAATATCAGGCCTGAGCAAGACCAATAGCAGCACAAAGGCCATTTCTCCATGTCTGTTAGCAAATATAAGGGCTGTGCTTGACAGTCTCATTTGTCCCTCTATATTTTCTCTCCTAATCATCGGAAGATGAGCAATATGAAAAATGAGTAGAAACAGGAGTTAATTTTTTGCAGATTTAAAGAGTGTTTGAGATTCCTGAGGGTGATTCCTGGAAAGAATTATGTAGAGAGCGGATTTTTCTGTTCTGGTGAGGCCCATGTTGAATGCTGTAATCTTTGGAAAATGGTAGGGATATAAATGAGCAGCAGTCAAAACATACTATAGGCATGAAGATGCAGCCTCCAATTTTCTTATGAAATCCTTCCTTTTATTGGTTTCTGCCTGCTCTAACGTAACTCAAAGATCATTTGGATCCTCTGGAGGTGGGATCAGAAATGAATTTAAAAAAAAACAATGTCTTCCATCTTTGTCTGACAGCAACCTCTGCACAATTCAAGTTCCATATCCTTCCTAGAAGTCACCCATCCCCAGATCAGTGTTTTTCTTCTCTTCCCCATGTTTCCATTGTGTTCTGTACTTCTGCCTTTGTGATTATCATTTTGTATTAAACTGCATTTACTCTCAGCCTGGATTGAATGTGTGCTCTTAGAGGATAGAAACAAATTTTGTTTTTTTTTTTTCCTCTCCTCCTGTGGGATTCAGCATAATGTATGGCATATATTTATAGATAAAAGTTTACATATCTGTCATTAAATCTATAAACTGTTTTATTTCAGTGACTTGAGAGCAGTGGACATTACTGACCACCTACTCTGTGCTAGGCACTCTGCTAAATGCTTTATAAAATTCATTTAATCTCTCAAATGCTCTATACTTTATAAGTGGCTGCAAAACAAACCATCTTAAATTTAGTTGCTTAAAACAAAAACCACTGAGCCTCTAAAGTTAATCTTCAGAGGGCACTGCCTTGGGCATGTGCAAGATCACCCCAGAATGACAGTGGTTGTAGCCAGTCTCTTTCTGACTGTCTCTCTCCCTACATTTTTGTTAAATTTTCTCTTTTAGTGTGACACCTACCTGTTAGTCTCTATTCTTTTCTGGATCATTGCTCAGTTGATATTTACAATGCCACAATTGATAGTGCTCAATTGATATTTCCACACAACTTGAGCCAATTAAATTTGTGACCTTTTACTCAACTGGTTTTTGAGACCAGTCCTTGAGATTTGTTTTGACCTAGTGGTGGACTTTTCTTAGTTGACTCTTTCCTGGGTTCTCATGGGTAAACTAGCTGGCCTATGGTTTAGCTTCTTATTCTCAGGAAGTTACATGCCTCCTTATTTGCTGATCATCATAATAACCATTTTGGGGAGGGAAGTAGAGTTCCCTTAGGATTGAATTGTGCCATACTTTGTTTCAAATAAAGTCCATTTCTTCCAGGACAGCTTCAGGGTTGTATGCTCTTATGGACTTCCTTCATCCCTGGGGAAATTCTCAGAGCCACTGATCTGGAGCCAAGGCTCAGAGCAGTAGTCTGCTTTTCTTGTAGATACACCCACTTTGTAACAAGGGAGTTGTTCGGGAGCAGTAGCTTCTGGCTTCCTCTACTTTCCTCTAATGGTATGGAGCCCCTGCCCTTATGAGTGAGCTGCAGGAGGGCAATTGTGGCTCTGATATTGTTAGACTTTATGCCTAATGTAGAGTATCTATTTGTGGGAGGAGAAAGGAGCCACTTTTAGCCTCTGCAGTTCACAGGTGGGATAGTGGGTAGATGAGAAACGTTTGCCCTCTCTTCTAGAAACAAAATGCCCAAAGTCATGCCACTTGTCCTGTGATGATGCCATTGTGCTTTGATGCTACACAGTGAGCTAAGCTGTCATCACTGCTGGCATGCCCACTTCTTAACCTTGAATATGGCTCTTTCTGCTGCTGCCGTCAACAAAATTGACTCGAAAATGTACTTGTGTTGTTATTGTGACTCACTATATTAAGAGTCAAAGTTGAGTATGTGGATGCCATTGATTTAAGAATCTAGGTCACAGCCATGCATCCTATCCATAAAGGAAGTTGGGGGAGTGAGCATCTAGTATTTTCATCCTGATAGTAGGAAGTGAAACTTGTCTTCTGTCAGTAAGTATGAAGTTGGGAATGCCTTATAGGCAGAAAGGATGCTTACTATACATGTCTTTAGAAAGCATATTTTGAATTAATGAATAACAGAACTAGGAATAGTTACTATAGAGGTTATACTTAATCTCAAGTCTCTCTCAAACACCAAGAATAGGAGGACAATGAGCCAATTATCATAAAAAGCCAATGAGAGGACTAACATGGGTTTCATTCTTTCCACGATTCTTTATTGAATGCCTTCTCTGTGCTAGCCATTGTTGGGTGAATGGGACTCGGTGGTGAGGACAAACAGACATGTGCCTGCACTGAAGAGATTATAGCCTTTAAGAGGAAATGTATGTTACTTTTAGGAAATGTACGTGTGTAAATATCTTATAAATATTAAAAGAGTATGGAATTGGGATGTGACCTTGGAAGAAGATTAAGCCAAATCTTATCTGGGAAAAGAATGAACAAAGATCTAAAGAGTAAAGAGAAAAGTAAGTAAAGAGGAAGTGGAGAGGGTAAATCAAAAGAATTCCTGATAATAGAGGAAAAACACTTGTAAAAGTCATGTGGAGGCTGGAACAAGGTCCTCTAAGACCCTAAAAAAAAGCAGTTCATGAATGGCAGAAAATTTTGTGCGATTTCAGGATGCAGATGGACACAGGGATAATGTTGAGTTTTGGAGAGCTTATTAAGGATAGGGATTTTATCCTAAGAACTGTGGGAAGTCATGGAGGGATTTTGTAGCAGACTCTATCGGACACAACTGAGCAACTACACTTTCACTTCTCACTTTCATGCATTGGAGAAGGAAATGGCAACCCACTCCAGTGTTCTTGCCTGGAGAATCCCAGGGACGGGGGAGCCTAGTGGGCTGCCATCTATGGGATCGCACAGAGTCGGACACAAGTGAAGTGACTTAGCAGCAGCAGCAGCTTCCTGTTATAATCATGTTTATGTTTGGAAAAGGTAACACTAGTCCCAGTGAGGAGGGTGGATTAGAGAGTGGATGAGTGGTTACAGGAGAACAGCTAGGAGGCTGCTGGACTAGCCTAGATGAGAGGGGATAGTGGCTTTGCCTGCAGTGGCAGCAATTAAGATAGAAATAAAATATATACATCCTAGGACGAAGCTGAGGGACATGCAGGAGAAGTAGGTGGCAAGGAAGACATACACCAGTTTTGCATTTACTGAAGCCCAATTTAATGCTCTACAAGGGTTGGCAGACAGAGTCCTGCCAGATCAGACTTTTCCCCAAATTCAGTTCAGTTCAGTTCAGTTGCTCAGTCATGTCCGACTCTTTGTGACCCCATGGACTGCAGCACACCAGACCTCCCTATCCATCACCAACTCCTGGAGCTTGCTCAAACTCATTTCCCCAAATTTCCCCAAACTAAATTTCCCCAAAGTCATCATCTGCTACTATTTAAAATGAAGTTTGTCACATAAAACAAAATATATTTAGGTTCTCCCTATTCTTCTCTAATAAAATTTGAAACATCAAATCCACCCTATAACATTCTTGGTAACTTATTTTTATCTCTATTTAAAAAGCCATCTTTTAAATATTTTAGGTTGTTGATGTTTAGTCGCTCTGTCACATCCATCTCTTTGCAACCCCATGGACTACAATATGACAGCTTCCCTGTCCTTCCTATTTCCTGGAATTTGCTCAAACTCATGTCCATTGAGTCTGTGATGGCATCCAACCATCTTGTCCTCTGTTGTCCCCTTCTCTTCCTGCCTTCAATCCTTTCCAGCATCAGGGGCTTTTCCAGTGAGTCAGCTCTTCGCATCAGGTGGCCAGGTATTGGAGCTTTAACTTCAACATTAGTCCATATTCAGGGTTGATTTCTTTCAAGATCAACTGGTTTGTCTCCTTGCAGGCCAAGGGACTCTAAAGAGTCTACTCCAGCATCACAGTTCGAAGGCATCAATTTTTTGTTTCTCAACCTTTTTTATTGTTCAGCTTTCACATCCATACATGACTACTGGAAAAACCAGAGCTTTGACAATACTGACCTTTGTTGGAAAGTAATGTCTCTGCTTTTTAATATGCTGTCTAGGTTTGTCACTGCTTTTCTTCTAAAGAGCAAGTGTCTTTTAATTTCATGGCTGCAGTCACTGTCCACAGTGATTTTGGAGCCCAAGAAAAAATCTGTCACTGTTTCCATTGTTTTCCCACCTATTTGCCATGAAGTGATGAGACCACATGCCATGATATTAATTTTTTGAATGTTGAGTTTTAAGCCAGATTTTTCACTCTCCCTTATCACCTTCGTCAAGAAGCTCTTCAGTTCCTCTCTGCTTTCTGCCATAAGGGTGGTGTCATCTATATATCTGAGGTTACTGATATTTCTCCCTGCAATCTTGATTCCAGCTTGTGCTTCATTCAGCCTGACATTTTGTATGATGTGCTCTGCATAGAAGTTAAATAAGCAGAGTGACAACATACAACCTATACATACTCCTTTCCCAATTTTGAACTAGTCTTTTGTTCCATGTCCAGTTCTAACTGTTGCTTCTTGATCTGCACATGGTTTTTGCAGGAGGTGGGTAAGTTGATCTGATATTCCCATCTCCTTAAGAATTTTCCACAGTTTGTTGTATCCACACAGTCAAAGGCTTTAGCATAATCAATGAAGCAGAAATAGATGAATTTCTGGAATTCTCTTGCTTTATGATGTAGTGGATATTGGCAATTTGATCTCTGGTTCCTTTGCCTTTTCTAAATCCAGCTTGTACATCTGAAACTTCTCAGTTCACATACTGTTGAAGCCTAGCTTGGAGAATTTTGAGCATTACCTTGCTAGCATGTGAAATAAACACAGTTGTATGGAAGTTTGAACATTCTTTGGCATTGCCCTTCTTTGGGATTGGAATGAAAACTGATCTTTTCCAATCCTGTGGCCGCTGCTGAGTTTTCCAAATTTTCTGGCATATTGAGTGCAGCAGTTTAACAGCATCATCTTTTAAGATTTTAAATAGCTCAGCTAGAATTCCATCACCTCCACTAGCTTTGTTGGTAGTGATGGCCCACTTGACTTCACGCTGCAGGATGTCTGGCCCTCAGTAGTGATCACACCATTGTGGATTTTTTAGTTTTGATTGTGTAGGGTTGGTGCCCCTAATGTGTGTGTTGTTCCAGGGTCAACTGTACTCCTTGGAATGGTGTCCCAGGAACTTGGGGATAGCTCTTAAATGCTCAATGGGAATCATAATTGCCAGATTTTCTGTACTTGCCATTGGTGGGAACTAACTCACAGGACCCATGAAAGTTTTGAGGGATAGCATGTCGAAATCGTAAATTTGGGGCCCATGGTACTTCTGAGGCTACATTGAACAAATATATGACAGTGGACACTTCTGAGTGAATAATGATTGTGGAAACAGGTAACCCAGAACAAACCTAAGTAAAACTTCACAAAATTGCTGAAGCCACCCTGCCACCTATCTCGATAGTCTTCCCATGGTTTTATCACTGCTCACCCCTTTAGAAACAGATCTATGATACTTCAAAGGACAGTGGTTCTTGACCAGCAGCATAAGCATTAGAAAGGAACACTGTTCACACCCCACATTTATAAGTAAAATATACTTTACTGGATATTTTAGGAAAATCAGAAGAAGGGTTTGAGTGCACACTCAGCCTGAAATCCTTGGAAGTTCTATCTGACTGTCTCTTTCCTTGTCTCCTCCTCTAGGGCTGTCTTGGGAGTTTCAAGTCCTTTTCTTTTATGAGTTGAGTATTACCGTCACTTGGCATCAGGCCCTCAGAGTTCACCTCTGCACTTAACCCCTAACAAAAATGAGTCAATAAAGCTATCTTCCACCAAGAGGGAAACTGTGATTGTAGATGCCCATTTCAGAAGATAGAAGGCAAAGGAATTTGGGTCCATACCTAGAAGTAATAAGTCACTAAATGGGCCCTTGGGCTTCTCTGGTGGCTTAGACTGTAAGGAATCTGCCTGCAATGCAAGAGAGTAGGCTTCGACTCCTGGGTCAGGAAGATCCCCTGGAGAAGGGAATGGCAACACTCTCCACTATTCTTGCCTGGAGAATTCCTTGGACAGAAGAACCTAGCAGGCTACAGTCCATGGGGTTGCAAAAAATTGGGCATGACTGAGCAACTAACACATAGGTCCTTGAGCAGAAGTGTGACATGACATTAACATTGAATAATTCCTATGAATTACTTCCTGTATAGCAGACATTTTCATGTACAGCATTTATACCCCCTACTACCTTGGGGGTGAGAGTTTATTGGTATTTCAAAGATAAGAGAAGTGAGACTCAGAGAAAGCCTGAGTGATGACTTTCCCTGAGTCATATAGATTAAGTGAATGATAGAATTAAAATTCATGCCAGAACCCACATCCAAGGCGGCTGCTGCTGCTGCTGCTAAGTCGCTTCAGTCGTGTCCGACTCTGTGCGACCCCATAGACGGCAGCCCACTGGGCTCCGCCATCCCTGGGATTCTCCAGGCAAGAACACTGGAGTGGGTTGCCATTTCCTTCTCCAATGCATGAAAGTGAAAAGTGAAAGTGAAGTCGCTCAGTCATGTCCGACTCAGCGACCCCATGGACTGCAGCCCACCAGGCTCCTCCATCCATGGGGGTCTCCAGGCCAAAGCACTGGAGTGGGATGCCATTGCCTTCTCCACATCCAAGGCTAGTGTCCCTTAAATAAAAATAAATTAGGCAATTTTGTGTGAATAGGCACAATTATCAGGAAAAGAAAATTATTGGTCTTGAAGTGGCACTCTATTTTGGAAGGTGGGGGAAAATGGTGGGAGGTAGAGGTGAAACTCTCATCAGATGGAGACTCCACACAGGAAATACTCAAATACTCCAGGCTCCCAGTTTGTTCTGAATCAGCTGAGGACCAAGAGGTATCCAAAGCAAAGAGCAGCAGTTTAGCAGTCTGAACTTTCACAGCATCACCCTTCTCTGGGTTGTGAATCAGGTCCCAGAGAAATCACAGCAGGGCCAGGCAAGGTGGGAAATGGACATTTCCTCCCTGAACGTGAGCCAATGCAGCTTTTCACTCCAGTCAGTTCCTGTCAACTTTCTCAGCTGCGTTTATGTCCACTTTGAGGTTTCTTGATTTCCTGCTGGGCCTCTAATAGACATGTGAACCCAGAGTGCACTTGTGAAGTCAAGAAGGGTGAGGCGAGGGTAACAAAGGGAAAAAGGGCAGAAGGAAAGAAGTCCATACACAAAATCTGTATCTGTTCAGTGACATGATCCAGGAGTTTATAGGGTCACACAGCAGAGAGCCATCTCTGGCAGGCAGACATTTCTGTGGAACTTTGTGCAGGCCAAGCATCAATATGATTACAGGAAACTGTTGGCAGGCCCAGCCAGTCAGGCTGCCATTTTGATTCCAGGAAGATAGGAGCCACTCAGAGAGGATTTTGGACATCTTCTCTGTATGCTCTCTAGTCAAGCATGGCTTTTGTTCACAGTTCCATGAGGGTTATATTTTTTTCATGTTCCCAGAGACATGGCACACTCATCATTCCTTGTTTACATGGAATAGATTGCTCTTCTGTCAGTTGACTCTCCCCGCTGGAGATGAGCAGTGGCCCTCACTGCTTGTACCATCTTATTTGAGATAGCTGCCAAGAATGGAGAATAGTAGATCCTATTTGAGTTTCAAGGATAAAATTAGGATATTCATAAAAGCATTGCAAATAATTGTGTTCACATGATTAGTTTTAGATATATTGCTCATTAACCAATGCACTTTTATGAGTAAGGCACTGGGATAAATTATTTTATATATTATCATTAATCTCAACCATGTACTTTTTTTAAAATTGAAGTTTAATTGCTTTACAGAATTTTGTGGTTTTCTATCAAACATCAACAAGTATCAGCCATAGGTACACCCAAGGCCCCTTCCTCCCAAAACTGTCTCCCATTTGCCTCCCCATCCCATCCTTCTGAATTGTTACAGGGTCCCTCTTTGAGTTCCCTGAGTCATACAGCAAATTCCCATTGGCTACCTATTTTACATATGGTGTTATAAGTTTCCATGTTACTCTCCATACATCTCACCCTCTCCCTTCTCCCCTCCCCCATGTCCATAGATCTGTTCTCTATGTCTGTTTCCTCCATTGTTGCCCTGAAAATGAATTCATCAATACCCTCTTTCTAGATTCCATATACATGTCAGTATACAATATTTATATTTCTCTTTCTGACTTACTTCACTCTGTATAATAGACTGTATATTCATCCACCGATTGGGAAGATTCCCTGGAGAAGGAAACGGCAACCCACTCCAGTACTCTTGCCTTGAAAATCCCATGGACGGAGGAGCTTGGTGCAGGCTACTATCCATGGGGTCACAAAGAGTCGGGCACGACTGAACGACTTCACTTCATTAGAACTGACTCAAATGCGTTCCTTTTTATGACTGAGTAGTATTCCATTGTGTATGTGTACCACTGCTTCTTTATCCATTCGTCGATGGACATCTAGGCTGCTTCCATGTCCTAGCTATTATAAATAGTGCTGCAGTGAACATTGGGGTACATGTGTCTTTTTCAATTTTGGTTTCCTCAGGGTATATGCCTAATAGTGGGATTGCTCTGTCATATGGTGGTTTTATTCCTAGTTTTTTAAGGAATCTCCATACCATCTTCCATAGTGGCTGTATCAGTTTACATTCCCACCAGCAATGCAAGAGGGCTCACTTTTCTCCACACTTTCTCCAGCACTTATTGTTTATAGAGTTTTTGATGATGGCCATTCTGATTGGTGTGAGGTGGTATCTCATTGTAGCTAACCGTGTAGTTTTAAGTAAATGTTATGTCTTCCAGTAAAAGAATTTGAACATTAGAGAGCTAAGTTTACTTGTCTAAGATAATACAGCTCATACATGGTAAAATTGGGATTAAAATTCTAGTTTCTCTCTCTGAAATGTTAATACTATCTCTACTGAATTCTCAATCAACAAAATATTCAGAGGTTTATGTCACATTAAGAGCTTTGTTTGGAGTCAGAAAAATTGAGTGTGCTCTATATGCTCTGTTTCCTAATAAGTTGTTGAAGGCTTGCTTTTTTTCCCCATAATTGACACATCTGATTCTTTTTTCTCAGAAAAGACATATAGCAAAACACTGTATAGTATTCTTATCATATCAGTTAATAAAACTTATCATCAGGTTTTATTTTCCCATATTTTACTCCTTATCCATAAAGTACTAAGTACTGTATCAATCCTTCTCAGAAGGATAGTTTCTTTCTAAGAGAGACATCAGACAAGGAAGTGATGCAGCATGATTGAAAATGGGATAGACTTGGTCTCCATAGTATAGAAGCAAAGTGGTGCCATTTCAAGGATCAGAGTTACATGTCAGTGGAAGAGAAGGTCAGAAGAGTGATAATGGATAAATTTAAAACACACAGGGCATCAGAAGGCTAGTGATCTAGTCCTAAATATTCTACTGTCTCATGGAAGGACCCAGTAAGGAAAGTTTCTTCCCTTTGGGTCTCAGTGGAGTCACATATAGAAGGAATCGTTTACTTAATTCGCATTTTTGTGTGCTAAGTGATTTCAGTTGTGTCCGACTCTGTGATCCCATGGACTGTAGCCTACTAGGCTCCTCTAATATTCTACTGTCTCATGGAAGGACCCAGTAAGGAAAGTTTCTTCCCTTTGGGTCTCAGTGGAGTCACATATAGAAGGAATCGTTTACTTAATTCGCATTTTTGTGTGCTAAGTGATTTCAGTTGTGTCCGACTCTGTGATCCCATGGACTGTAGCCTACTAGGCTCCTCTGTCCATGGGGTTCTCCAGGCAAAGATACTGGAGTCTGTTGCCATTTCCTTCTCCAGGGGATCTTCCTGACCCAGGGATCAAACCCACATCTCTTAGGTCTCTTGCATTGGCAGGTGGGTTCTTTACCCCTAGTGCCACCTGGGAAGCCCAATTCACATTTACATCTGCTTAAATTTCAGACACATTATTAGCAAAATTAGAAACTTATTTGAAAAAAAAAATATGTGTAAATACACGTGAAGATAAAGGTAAAAATAATTTATTCAATTCAATTTATTCAAACATAAATTTATGTTTGAATAAATTAAATTGAATAAATTTATTCAAATTTATGTTTGTAGGGATTACCAGTTGGTATAGGAATTCTGGGAATAAAATTAATAATTAGTAAAGAAAGGAATATCATTAATACCCTTAGCTCTGAAATAGAGTGGGCTATTGCAGGCAATAAATTTTTAAATTATCATTTAACATGGGCTTCTCTTTGAAATATATCCTGACCACTACAGAGTTCAGGCTGTTCTAATAAACTTTATTCTGAACACCAGAATAATAATAGAGATAAGAAGCACTAAGTTGAAACCCAGTTAGTTACAATGACTACAGAATTTTAACAGCAGTGTTGTTGCTTAGGATGCTATGATTCCGCAGCATAAAAACACAGAATATTAAGGGTGTCAGACAGCAGGAAGACTAGGAGAATATGAACTGGATCCACAAATTTCTGATAAGACAGCATTTAGATAAGCACCCTATTTTTATCGTAAAGGCAAAAACAATTATATTATCATCTTTCTAAAACATATATATATATATACATATATATATATATATTTGAATAGTTGAAGATTAAGAGAAACAAATTCTTATACCCAGACACTTAGAAACCATGGTAGTCTCAGATCATGCAACTATTGTGGATGAATAGGAATCCTTTGCATAAAGTTAGAACGAAGCCCCATCCTTGAACAGATACCAAAGTTTATTAAGGGCATGGAAGCACAGCACTTGGACAAGATAAGCAGCAAAAAGTATCCACTCACAGAAATCAGTGCCCAAAGTTCCAAGACATGGTGTTAGAAAACTAAAATTTGAATTATGAGGATTGATAGGAAAGCAAATTGCACAACACTTTTCCAAGTATTACTTCATAGTACCTTGAAAAGTTGAGAATAAGAAAATCTGTTACCTGGCAGTTACACTCTGGGGCTATCCCTAGAGAAACTTGCTCACATTTTCACACATAGATATCTATAAGAGCATTCAATAATTTTTAAAGTGAAGCAGTCTAGATTCTAATCAATGGTAGAATGGATAAATATAGTATGGTCATACATTGAAGCACTATTCAGAAGCGAAAACAAGTGAAGTAAAAGAGCACCGTCTAAGGTTGGACATCCTAGAAAATATAGACTCCAAGTCACACATTTCACACAGGAAGTTTACTGGGGATTGCTCTTGGGAACAACATCTGTTAGGGAATAAATGAAGCGGAACTGGACAGAAAATTTTCCTGCGGTGATACAGCCGTAACAGAGACCTCAGTTAACCCCTTGTGGGGCTTTGACATGGGGACAATTTTCAAAGTTATCAAAAATCCAGATAAGGGCCAGACCTCTGTACCTTAATTGACTAATTATTGGATAGTTGTTCCTGGGAAAATGTGACCCGGGGCAAGGCAGATACCCACCTTTGGCTAAGATCAATTCCTGGAAAAAGCAATCCCTGGAGGAGGTCTCAACTGAGAGCAACCAGTAGACAACAAGCACATTCAAATCCTGAGTGGCTCAGTTCTGAGATTTCTGAAAGAAAATATAAGAAGCATACCAGAATATCCAGAATAGACATGCATCAAAGTGATTTCATATCCTAACATAATGTTGAAGCAAAAAGCAAGATACAGAAGAATACAGAAAAGCACAATGCAATCACTGTATGACATTTAAAAACATGAACGGTGATGCATGTTATTAGACATCCATAAATAAGAAATAAACACATTAAATATGAATAGTAATGAAAATATCAAGTTCAGTATAATAGTTACTACTGAATACAAAAGGAGATGTATGTATATTTTCACTATCTAGGTGTCTAGATGGTGTATATTTAGTAATTCACAGAATTCTTTCAAATATTTATATGTTTGATATATTTTATTGGGAAATAATAAAACTTTAATCTGAAAACTAAAATTATGATTTTTAATAACTCATTTATCCATCCACTTATTTTATATATATATATATATACACACACACATATATGTCAGAGAAGGCAATGGCACCCCACTCCAGTACTCTTGCCTGGAAAATCCCATGGACGGAGGAGCCTCGTAGGCTGCAGTCTATGGGGTCGCTAAGAGTCGGACACGGCTGCGACTTCACTTTCACTTTTCACTTTCCTGCATTGGAGAAGGAAGTGGCAACCCACTTCAGTGTTCTTGCCTGGAGAATCCCAGGGACGGGGGAGCCTGGTGGGCTGCCGTCTATGGGGTCACACAGAGTCAGACACGACTGAAGCGACTTAGCAGCAGCAGCACACATATATGTATATATATGTATATGCACACAATTGTTTTATGGCTGAGTATTCCACTGTATATATGTACCATACATTTTATGTGTGTATATGTGTGTGTGTGTATATATATACATATAATGCATTTTAAAACAGAGCTTAGGTCTCAAATCAGCCCCTTAAATGCTAAGAGAAACAAGAGAAGTATAAGGTATGGCTCTTGTTCTCAAAGGGCTTTATCTAGTCTGGGAAATATAAGACCAACAAGAAAATTGAGACAATTGACTCTGCCTGCAATGCAGGAGATGGGATGTGACCCTGGATCTGTAAGATCTCCAGGAGATGGGAATGGCTATCCACTGCAGTATTCTTGCTTGGAGAATTCCATGGATAGAGGAGCCTGTCAGGCTACAGTCCATGGGGTCACATGGATTCAGACATGACTGAGCAACTAACACTTCCTTTCACTTTATGTAGTAGTCATTGTTCAGTCTCTAAGCCGTGCCCACTCTTTGCAGTCCAGTGGACTGCAGCCCTAAACCATGCCTGATTCTTTGCAACCCTGTGGACCGTAGCCTGACAGGCTTCCCTGTCCTCACTGTCTCCCAGAGTTTGCTCAAGCTCAGGTCCATTGAGTTGGCGATGCAATCGATCCATCTCACCTTCTGTCACCCCAATCTCTTCCTGCCCTAAACTTGTCTCAGCATCAGCATCTTTTCCACTGAATCAGCTCTTCCCATGAGGTGGCCAAAGAATCGAAGCTTCAGCGTTAGCATCAGTTCTTCCAAAGAATATTCAGAATTGATTTCCTTTAAGACTGACATGTTTGATCTCCTCGCTGTCCAAGGGACTCTATAAAGTCTTCTCCAGTACCACAATTCAAAAATATCAGCGTTCTTAATGGTCCAGTTCTCACATCCATACGACTACTTGAAAAACCATAGCTTTGACTATACGGACCTTTGTGAGCAACATGATGTTTCTGCTTTTTAATATGCTGTCTAGTTCTGTCATGGGCTTCCCTGGTGGCTCAGAGGTTAAAGCGTCTGCCTCCAATGCGGGAGACCCAGGTACGATCCCTGGGTCGGGAAGATCCCCTGGAGAAGGAAATGGCAATCCACTCCAGTATTCTTGCCTGGAGAATCCCACGGACGGAGAAGCCTAGTAGGTTACAGTCCATGGGGTCGCAAAGAGTCGGACACGACTGAGCGACTTCACCTCACCTCTAGTTCTGTCATAGCTCTCCTTTCAAGGATCAAGTGCCTTTTAATTTCATGGCTGCAGTCACCATCTGCAGCGATTTTTGAACCCAGGAAAATAAAATATGTCACTGCTTCCACTTTTTCCCCTTGTATTTGCCATGAAGTGATGGGAATAAATGCTCTGATCTTTGTTTTGTTTTGTTTTGTTTGAATGTTGAGTTTTAAGCCAGCTTTTTCACTCTCTTTCACCCTCATCAAGAGCCTCTTTAGTTCCTCTTGCTTTCTGCCACTAGAGTGATATCATCTGCATTTCTGAAGTAGTTGATAGTTCACCTGGCAAACTTGATTCCAGCTTGTGATTCATCCAGCCTGGGATTTTGCACAATGTATTCTGCATGTACATTAAATAAACAGGGTGACGATATACAGCCTTGATGTACTCTTTTTCCAATTTTGAACCAGTCCATTGTTCCATGTCCAATTCTAACTGTTGCTTCTTGACCCTCATATCAGTTTCTCAGGAGGCAAATAAGGTGATCTGGTATTCCCATCTTTTCAAGATTTCTCCACAGTTTGTTGTGATCCACACAGTCAGAGGTTTTAACATTATCACTGAAGCAGAAGTAGATTTTTTTTTTTTTTGGAATTCCCTTGATTTCTCTATGATCCAACAATTGTTGGCAATTTGATCTGTGGTTCCTCTGCCTTTTCTAAATCCAGTTTGTACATCTGGAAAATCTGAAACCTAGCTTGAAGGATTTTGAGCATTACCTTGCTAGCACAATGAGCACAACTGTACAGTAATTTGAGCATTCTTTGGAATTGCCTTTCTTTGGGAGTGGAGTGAAAACTGACCTTTTCCAGTCCTGTGGTTGTGCTGAATTTTCCAAATTTGTTGTCATATTGAATACAGAACTTTAACAGCATCGTCTTTTAGGATTTGAAATAGCTCAGTGGAATTTTCTCACTTCCACTGGCTTTGTTCATAGTAATACTTCCTAAGGCCCACTTGTCTTCACACTTGATGATCTGGCTCTAGGTGAGTGACCCAACCATCATG
The DNA here is from genome assembly GCA_006410635.1 of Cephalophus harveyi. NCBI lineage: Eukaryota > Metazoa > Chordata > Mammalia > Artiodactyla > Bovidae > Cephalophus > Cephalophus harveyi. The sequence continues at coordinate 154,049 of SJYT01039760.1, forward strand.
GTTATCCAGGTCATTAGGACCTTTTTTGTATAGTTCTTCTGTGTATTCTTGCCACCTCTTCTTAATATTTTCTGCTTCTGTAAGGTCTTACCTATTCTGTCTTTTCTCATGACCATCCTTGTATGAAATGTTTTCTTGGTATCTCCAATTTTCTTGAAGAGATCCCTAGTCTTTCCCATTCTATTGTTTTCCTGTATCTTTGCACTGTTCACTTAAGAAGAAACTTTCTTATCTCTCCTTGCTATTCTCTGGAACTCTGCATTCAGTTGTATATATCTTTCCTTCTCCTTTGCCTTTCACTTCTCTTTTTTTTTTTTCTCAGCTATTTGTAAAGCCTCCTCAGACAACCACTTTGCCTTCTTGGATTTCTTTTTCTTGGGGATGGTTTTGGAAGATTTATGTAGAAGAACCTGTGTATAAAGTAAAGATATTGCTTTAAACACTAGCACATAGTATAGGCTGTCTCTCAAGGACCTGGATAAAGTTAAAAGAATGGGAATGTGAAGCAAGAACACAGGAAAAATAAAACCCTCTTTGAGTCCTTCACTTTCCTTTCCAGGATGCAGAGAACTCTATTAACAACACCTCTGTTACTTCAAGTTTTTCTTACAGTGCCCTAAAATCCTACAGCAAGAGTGATTTTCATTCATAGTATGTCTTTCATGAAAATATCACAACTCTCTTAGAGGTATATCAGTGATAGGAGCTGTATTAATCAGTCATTATGATATCCTGTGTAAGGTAATACTTGTAACTATGTTTCTACTTTAAGAACTTTTTATTTGTGAAGATATATATTTATACCAGAAGATATCTTTCTTCTTAATGGAGAACCAAGTGATTTACTATAGGAGAGTTCTGGGTACTTGACAACCATTTTTGAAGGATTGTATAAACAGGATTTCCTTACCACTTAAAGGAATGACCAGAACACCAGGGAGGACCTAACAGTACTGATATCTATACTTATATATGTTATAACATCTCTGGCTGCCTTTAAAAATTGTTGTGCCATTGTCCTCCATGAACCTCCTTAAGCCCCACAATTTGTTGTGCTTGATACTGTTTCATTGTTTATGTAGGAGATGCATTGGATAATTTTAGAGGTAACAATGTCCAAAATGACTTCTATTCAGTTCAGTTCAGTTCAGTCGCTCAGTCGTGTCCGACTCTTTGCGACCCCATGAATCGCAGCACGCCAGGCCTCCCTGTTCATCACCATCTCCCGGAGTTCACTCAGACTCACGTCCATCCTGTCCGTGATGCCATCCAGCCATCTCATCCTCGGTCGTCCCCTTCTCCTCCTGCCCCCAATCCCTCCCAGCATCAGAGTCTTTTCCAATGAGTCAACTCTTCGCATGAGGTGGACAAAGTACTGGAGTTTCAGCTTCAGCATCATTCCTTCCAAAGAAATCCCAGGGTTGATCTCCTTCAGAATGGACTGGTTGGATCTCCTTGCAGTCCAAGGTACTCTCAAGAGTCTTCTCCAACACCACAGTTCAAAAGCATCAATTCTTTGGCGATCAGTCTTCTTCACAGTCCAACTCTCACATCCATACATGACCACAGGAAAAACCATAGCCTTGACTAAACGGACCTTAGTCGGCAAAGTAATGTCTCTGCTTTTGAAAATGCTATCTAGGTTGGAATAACTTTTCTTCCAAGGAGTAAGCGTCTTCTAATTTCATGGCTGCAGTCACCATCTGCAGTGATTTTGGAGCCTAAAAAAATAAAGTCTGGCACTGTTTCCACTGTTTCCCCATCTATTTCCCATGAAGTGATGGGACCAGATGCCATGATCTTCGTTTTCTGAATGTTGAACGGACCTTAGTCGGCAAAGTAATGTCTCTGTTTTTGAATATACTATCTAGATTGGTCATAACTTTTCTTCCAAGGAGTAAGCATCTTTTAATTTCATGGCTGCAGTCACCACCCATTACTTCAAATTTTATTAGCATAAGTCATGACCGTAGGAAACCACATATAATGAGTAAAACTTACTTACATTTAAGGTGTGAAGGTAGGCAAGTCACCATTTTTTGTTTTGGTGTGGGTCAGGAATAAAAAAATGTTATTTGGGGGTAAATAAAAATAACTCAACCCCTTTAGAAGATAATTTTCTAGGTTTCTTATCATTTTCCCAGGCAATGCTAGTGATAAATAATCTGTCTGCCAATGCAGAAGACATAAGTGACTTGGGTTTGATCCCTGGGTTGGGAAGATCTCCTGGAGTAGGAAATGGCAACCCACTCCATTCTTGCCTGGAAAATTCCATGAGCAGAAGAACTTGGCAGGCAAGTTCCATGGGGGTCACAAAGAGTCAGACACATCTGAGTGACCAAGCACACTCGCCCTGTTTGGAGTTAGATCCTCTTTCTGAGATGGAAAGTGATGAGGAAGTGAAGGGAAAAAAGAACAACGGTCATATAAACTGACTGGTAAAGAGATAGAAGTGATGAGAGGGGTGGAGAAAGGGGAGGTAGTGCTCTCTTGAAAGCAGCAGTATATGAAATTACTCCCATGAAAGAAATACTAAACCAGCAGCACAAGTTAAATAAATGATGTTTGGTGATTGAAAAATGCATTTTTACCCAGCTTCTGATACACTTTAATATGTCTAAATAAGACAAAGTAGAACAACATGCGTTGTGAATGTTTTATAATAAATATTAATGTTCTCCTGATTTATTATTTGTACAGAGATCCCAAAGTCTTTCCGTCCCTGTGGTTAAAGCTATGAAATTCTCCTTCATGGAAAGATAAAGAAAGGAACTGAAATTATACCTGTGGGGAGGGCTGTATTTGGTGACTCTTTTACATCATCATAATCCTGTCAGGCTCTTAGCGCTGTGGCTGCTGCTTGGGTTCTGACTTAGGTGGATCCTGTCCTGGGGTAGTAGTCCCCTGACTTCCAGCAGCTGCACCGCTAGGTGGCCCTTAATGCTGATGATCACAGAGGCTGTCCATTCACTTCAGTCTTCAAGATGGATGCTATTGGCTGAGCTGGTGCAAACTTTTCCTGGAATATCCCTTGGTTAGCAGCCACAGCAGAATCACAGGGAGGGGAAGGGAAAATTCCAAAGAGACAAACAGTCTATAATACATTGTTTTCTGAAGAATTCTCCCAGATTATCCATCCTTCCCCTAATTAACATTAGCCCCTCCTTTGTAATATTAGTATTGATAAATAATACAAATCATTGAACTCCCAATGTTGTTATTACAGTTCTCCTCCTGAATGTCTTTGCTTATGCTGTTGTCGCCATTGGAAAAGCTGTTCCCTTATGCTATTTCCACTAGCCCTCCCCTAAAAGAACTCCCTTTGCCTAGAAACTCTTTTACTGCTGGGGATAAAATAGTATATTTTGTGTTATTTACTGGTATTTCATATAACACTTATTTTGCCAATGATTCCACAAATTTTGTTTTTATCATCCACTGTGCCTAACACACTGCATACATACAAACATATATCCTGATTATATGTTCAAAGATTGTACATTCTGAATCAATCATTTAGTTAGCCACCACACGGAGATAATACTAACCTGTTACGGCTTGTGGGAGATGATGTCTCTAAAGCACTTACTATTTAGCATGAACACAACTAATAAATTGTACACACACATATGCATCCATAATTGTTTGACAAATTACTCAAGAGCAGGGCTTTTAATAGGTGGCCTCCATTGGGCATTCAGTGTATATATATGAGTGCTTGATTCTGACACATAGGTTCTGCTCCTTTAACATGTCCCTCACGGTGATAATATAGAATGCTGGCCACTGTAAATATACTTCTGAATTTCATTCTTCAAAACAAAGAGACGCTTCCAAATTTTATTGGATTTTCAAATGTATAAGTCAAGGTCACAGGAAAACATTTGGATGTACATTAAATAAACATAGACAAGCAATATATGCAGTCTTCCCAATAGTTTTCCCTCTGGTTTCACAGTCTCTGGAGATTAATTTAAGATTCCTGTGCAGTTGTTTGTGGAACTATTTGCTTTCCTCATCTTTTAAAGGTGCCTCTAAGGAAATGACCAGCTCCATTTTTTCTTTTTTTGTAAAAAAATACAACTAAAGGACTAAATATGACAGATTTCCACTTTCAAAGGTTCAGTGCAAGGCAAAAAAAATGTTTGTGGGTCTTGTTCCACTGTCTGTTTAGAGGTTGACAATATCAGTACGCTGTCACTCTCAATTTTGGCTTTTAATTTATGGATTACTGTGACTAAATGTATTCATATTTTGAAATCCAGAATCAGGGTAAATATATGGTATATTCAGAATACATATATATATATTTGTAACACAGAAATTAAGGTCACAGTAGCTTCTTAGCAGAAAAGATTTAGAATTGAAACAAATTTATGGGAAATACTTTGAAACTATAAATATTGGAAGCAATATTATCAGGTTTCTGAGACTATCATTGGATAAGGTAAGATATAGAGGTTTGGTTTTGAAGAACACAGTGGGAATATATTGATTGGGATAGGAGTGATCAAGAATTGAAAACTTGTCCTTCTTATATTTCTGGACCTTGTAAAGACTCCTGAAAAGGCCCAATTTTTGCTTGCTCTTATTCTGCATGTAGAGGGGAACAGAGCTGGCAGAAGAGAACATGATCTTTGAATCACATGCCATGCCATGCCGTGCTAAGATGCTTCAGTTGTGTCCGACTCTTTACGACCCTATGGACTGTAGCCTAAAACAGGCTCCTCTAACCATGGAATTCTCCAGGCAAGAAAACTGGAGTGGATTGCCGTGCCCTCCTCCAAGGGATCTTCCTGACCTGGGGATTGAACCCATGTGTATTGTGGTTCCTGCATTGTAGCCAGATTCTTTACTGCTAAGTCACCGGGGCAGTCCTGAATCATATAGACCCAAACCTAACAAAGATTTAGTAATTTCCTAGTTATGGGAACTTGGGCAAGCTCCCTTCAAGTTTCAGAGCTATTTGTTTGCTTTGTTTAGTTTTAATATCAGTTGTAAAATAAGGATAATAGTACATTTCTTACTGGATTATCTGAGGAGAGTACTAAATAAGGTAATGTATGCCTGACATATAAAAACCACTCAATTAAAGAGAACAATAATGACAATAATAATTCTAGACATCATACCTGCAATATCACACACCACAAAGATTTTTAAAGGAGCTTATAAAGTTCTCTGAAGGTTTCTGTCAAAAAGTTTCATGACAAACTGCATACAGGTACTAAATTCCGGCGGGGGTAGGGGGGGAACTAAAACTGGAAAAACCCAGATCCAACACTTTTATTTACAGGTGTTCAAATTAAGTATCAATAAGTTAGTTACCTAGACAAACCTAGACAGTGTATTAAAAAACAGAGACATCACTTTGCTGACAAAGGTCCGTATAGTCAAACTATGCTTTTTTCAGTAGTCATGTATGGATGTGAGAGTTGGACTATAAAGAAAGCTGAGCAGTGAAGAACTGATGCTTTTGAACTGTGGTGCTGAAGAAGACTCTTGAGAGTCCCTTGGACAGCAAGGCGAGCAAACCAGTCAATCCTAAAGGAAATCAACCCTGAATATTCATTGGAAGGACTGATGCTGAAGCTGAAGCTCCAATACATAGGCCACCTGATGCGAAGAGCTGATTCACTGGAAAAGACCCTGACGCTGGGAAAGAATGAGGGCAGGAGGAGAAGGTTGGACAGAGGATGAGATGGTTGGAGGGCATCACCAATTCAATGGACATGAATTTGAGTAAACTCTGGGAGAGAGTGAAGGACAGGTGAGTCTGGTGTGCTGCAATCCATGGAGTTGCACAGAGTTGGACATGACTGAACGACTTAGTTACCAGCATACATGATTCTAGACAATGAGCCCTGTGAATTCTGTCACATTAAATATCCCCACAAGTTTCCACCTTCAGCCCAAACCAAGAGATCTATTCAATATGTGTGAGCGTGTGATACCACAGGCAGAGACAGATAATACAGACAGAAACCACAGGGAGAAAACAGAAGTTTAGGAGCAATATGCAAGTTGGCAGGCTCTCTGCACTGTGAAAAGTATGTTGAATACTCAGCTGCACATGCTGGCTACGAGCAGAGGGAATACATTCATTTTTTTTTTGAAATTTAATAGATACAAGACTGCTAAAATATATTTCATGGATTACTGTTTTCTACACTAGTAGCTATGAGAAAGTTTCAGAATATACTATTTTAAAAAATCTGTATTACTGATTATAGAGAAGTAAGTCTTGGTTTTCAGAGATTCAAAATAATATATGTATTTCTGCCATTGGCAATTACAGTCTTGTGAGGAGAATCACTTGATTGATTAATTTGGTGCCAAAATGCCCCAATTTTCCAGCCTATGGCATTTTCCAAAGTGACTTGCATTTCCATACCTCCCTATTCCTGCCATTAAAAGTGGAATTAATTGCCACATTTTTAGGTTTCTTATAAGAAGACTTGTAATTTGGTCAAAGGAATGCAGTGTGACAGTATGCCAGGTCTGAGCCTAGACCCCAAGCAGTCTTTTCAGACTCTGTTTCTGACTCTCTGACCTCTGAATCTGACATGGGGACAAGTCTGAGCTACTTTCCTGGAGAATGAGGTGCTACGAGGAGCAGAGCAATGTTGTCTCGTCCAAGATCGTCCTAGTCCAGTCACCCTTTCTGAGAGAACTTAACACTGCCCTCGGCTCACCTCACCTTTAGACAGGCTTCTTCCTGACTTGAGATCCCTGACCTCCCTTTTCTTAAGATACTTTCTTTAGAAAATTTGCAATTGTAAATGCTTAATCTGTCTTTTTCAGACATAAAGTTTTTTTTAAAAGCCTCTTGCTAGCTTTGTATATCCTTCTCAAGAATCTAAGAGTCATTTCTGTGAAATGTAATCACTAAGGAAGAGAGAGTCCTTCATCTCACAGTCTCTAGGGGGGTAAGAGCTTAACTTTCATGAGGGCCTGCCTCCAAGTTGTAAAACTACCTTTTGTCATAAATACCATGGTCAGTATCACTATTCTGGAGAAGAAAATGGCAACCCACTCCAGTATTCCTGCCTGGGAAATCCGATGAAGAGAGGAGCCTGGTGGGCTACAGTGCATGGGGTCGCATAAGAGTCAGACACAACTAGCAGCTAAACAACAACAACAACAACATGTCACTATTCAGCACACACCATGAGGCACAGGGGGTCATACCACTAAAATGAAAATGCTATGAGGCCAGGAATGCTGTCCTTTTTTTTTCAGTGTTGAACACGTAGTTAGCCATAAATAGTATAAGTACACATATATTAAATAAAGAGGCAAAAAGAATGAAAAAAGAAAGGAAGCAGAAAGGAAGGCATAAAGGAAAAAATGTCAAGAGGGAGGAACAAGTTTATTACAAACCAATTATGTGAAGCAGTGACAAAGACTAAATCTGGTAGCACAATGTGACTAACAATTCTAATAAAATAAAAATAGGCCCTTTTTCTTAAGAGGCACAAGGGATGGAGGGATTAACATTTGCTGAATTTAGAAAGATTTCTCAAAAATCTTTGGATATTGAATATCTGACTAGATATAGAATATCCCAAGGAAGAGAAGGTAATTTCACACTGAATGAAAAACGTTTGTAACATCATTATGGCATCAGTGGACATAGTATAGTTTTGAAATGGACAATGTGTGATTTTAGCTATGGTCGAAATATCAGGTTGGGGCAAAATGCTGAAAATTTTCATTTGACAAGCCAAACATTCGGAATGTAATCCATAGACAGTGGAAAGACAAGATTGAATGTTGAATTATGGTAGAAATCTACTGTGTGATATTTAAATGTGAGGCCATTGTGCACATAATCTTGTTTAGGAATAATGTGTCCTCTGAAAAATGGTGCATGATCTTTCTGATAGAGCTACTGAATGAAGATCCTAAATTAAGCTAGAGAAGAAATCAAGAAACACACTACTTGAGACTTTTAGGAATTAATCTTCTTTCCGTAGATATAAGAAGGGATGTGGGGGTCTGGCAGAGCCTCCAGGGCACCCGGTCCACCTGACAACGCATGAGTCACGCTCTCATTGCTGGGTGCTCTTTATCATGAAAATGACATTCCTGACCTTATCATGAATAAATCATACACAATGATTCCCTTTTCCAGTAAGATTAAGGCATCATGCACTGACCTAATATGCTCTCTCCCTTCATTCATATTGTGATAAAATAATGCCACTTGACAAAATGACAAGTAAGATTTAGGTGCAGCCCAAGGACAGGCACTAAAGTTAACTAGGACACCCAGGAACCAAATCCTTCACTACAGACTGCAATGAGCACCAAACATGGACAGTGATAACAGTTATAATAGTTATAATAGGCAATACTTTTTAGTCCCTTTGACATGAGTAGGTGGAGAAATCCCTGATCCAATCAAGGATGGCTCTGTTTCCCCACCACACAGCTGACAAGCAGCAGGGAGAGCAGAGACTGCAACTTTCCTTGAGATTCAAGATAGAATTGTTGCATGAGCTCCTGAAAAACAGATCCATTTTCAAGTCCTAACCTTGTGAAGTGAACATAAAAAAAGAAGCTCTGTTAGGTATTTGTTAGCAATTCATTTCTCCCAGATCCCCTTGGTATTTTTCCATCAGCCCACCTCATATATCCTGTTAGTTCCATGATGAATTGAGCCACTCAAAATGTCTCAGCCTGCTTCTCTTTTATTATGGAGACTCCCTGGAACTTGACAAAATGCCTCAGCAAATTCTGATGGCCCTGGTAGGTGTCCCTTGCTGCTTGAATGCTCTCTCTTACACAAAAGCAAACAATGTTAAACGGTACTGATGGAGAGAGTGACTTTCCCTGAATGATGATCATGTAAAGAAATGGAGAATCTCACAGAGGGCACTGGAGGTGTGTTAGTCAGCCTTAGAGGCACAATGTGTGTATACCAGGAAGAGCAGTGGAAGAGAACCTGGAGTCCCAGCAGGAGGGCTGAGTGTTTTGTTTAGGGGCAAAGGTTAGAGAAGGTTAGAGAAGCAAATGAGTTAGCCAACTCATTGAAAAGACCCTTATGGTGGGAAAGACTGAAGGCAAAAGGAGAAGCAGGCAGCAGAGGACAAGATGGTTGGATAGCACCATCAACTCAATGGAAGCAAATCTGAGCAAACTCTGGGAGACAGTGGAGGACAGAGGGAATCAGGTTAAAAAGAAGCTACCAGAGACAATAAGCAAAGCAGAAAGATGCAAAAGGACCACACATGAATAAAATGATATGAGCCCCTGGGTCCAGAGTTACTTGTTGTTCAGTCTCTCAGTCCTGTTTGACTCCTTGAGACTACAAGGACTACAGCACACCAGGCATCCCTGTCCTTCACAATCTCTGGGAGCTTGCTCAAGCTCATGTCCATTGAATTGGTGATGTCATCCAACCACTGCGTCCTCTGTTTTCCCTTTTCTTCCTGCCTTCAATCTTTCCCAGCATCAGGATCTTTTCCAGCAACTCAGATCTTTGCATCAGGTGGCCAAAGAATTGGAGCTTCAACTTCAGCATCAGTTCATCTAATGAATATTCAGGGTTGATTTTCTTTAGGATTGACTGGTTTGATCTCCTTGCAGTCCAAGGGACTCTCAAGATTATTCTCCAATACCACAGTTCAAAAGCAACAATTCTTCAGTTCTTAGCCTTCTTTATGGTCCATCTCTCACATCCATACATGACTAGTGGAAAAANCAGTTCATCTAATGAATATTCAGGGTTGATTTTCTTTAGGATTGACTGGTTTGATCTCCTTGCAGTCCAAGGGACTCTCAAGATTATTCTCTAATACCACAGTTCAAAAGCAACAATTCTTCAGTTCTTAGCCTTCTTTATGGTCCATCTCTCACATCCATACATGACTAGTGGAAAAACCATAGCTTTGAATATACAGATCTTTGGTGGTAAAGTAACGTCTCTGCTTTCTAATATTCTGTCTTTGTTTGTCATAGCTTTTCATCCAGGAACAAGTGTCTTTTAATTGCATGGCTGCTGTCACCATCTGCAGTGATTTTGGAGGCCAAGAAAATAGTCTGTCACTGTTTCCATTGTTTCTCCATCTTTTTGCCATGAAGTGATGGGACCGGATGCCATGACCTTCATTTTTTGAATGTTTAATTTTAAGCCAACTTTTTCACTCTCCTCTTTCACTTTCTTCAAGAGGCTCTTTAGTTTTGAGCATCATATTGCCAGTGTGTGAGATGAGTGCAATTATGTGGCACTTTGAACACTCTTTGGCATTGCCTTTCTTTGGGACTGGAATGAAAACTGACCTTTTCCAATCCTGTGGCCAATGCTAAGTTTTTCAAACTTGTTGGCATATTGAGTGTAGCACTTTCACGGCATCATCTTTTAGGATTTGAAATAGCTCAACTGGAATTCTATCACCTTCACTAGATTTGTTCATAGTGATCCTTCCTAAGGCCCATGTAGTTTGCACTCCAAGATGTCTGGCTCACAGTTATCTGAGTCATTAAGATCTTTTTTGCATAGTTCTGTGTATTCTTGCCACCTCTTATTAATATCTTCTGCTTCTGTTAGGTCCATATTGTTTCTGTCCTTTATTATGTCCATCTTTGCATGAAATGTTCCCTAGGTATCTCTGGTTTTCTTGAAGAGATCTATAGTCTTTCTTATTTTATTGTTTTCCTCTATTTCTTTGCACTGTTCACTTAAGAAGGCTTTCTTATCTCTCCTTGCTATTCTTTGCATCTGTGCTTTCAGTAGGATATATGTTTCCCTTTTTCCTTTTCCTTTTGCTGCCCTTCTTTTCTCAGTTCTTTGTAAGGCCTCCTCAGAACACCATTTTGCCTTTTTGTATTTCTTTTTCTTAGGGATTTTTTTGAACACTGCCTCCTGTACCCTGTTATGAATCTCTGTCCATAGTTCTTCAGGCACTCTGTCTATCAGATCTAATTCCTTGAATCTATTTGTCAGTTTCACTATATTATTGTAAAGGATTTGTTTTAGGTCATACCTGAATGGCCTAGTGGTTTTCCCTACTTTCTTCAATTTAAGTCTGAATTTGGCATTAAGGGGTTCATAATCTGAGCCACAGTAAGATTCTGGTCTTGTTTGTGCTGACGGTATAGAGCTTCTCCATCTTCAGCTTCAAAGAATATAATCATCTGATTTCAGTTTTGACCACCCGGTGATGTCCATGTTTAGAGTTGTCTCTTGTGTTGTTAGAAGAGGGTGTTTGCTATGACCAGTGTGTTCTCTTCATAAAACTCTATTAGCCTTTTCCCTGCTTCATTTTGTGCTCCAAGGCCAAATTTGCGTGTTACTCCAGGTATCTCTTGATATCCTACTTTTGCATTCCAGTCCCCTATGATGAAAAGGACATCTTTTTTTGGTATTAGTTCTAGAAGGTCTTAAAGGCCTTCATAGAACCGTTCAACTTCAGCTTCTTCAGCTTTATTGGTTGGGGCATAGACTTGGATTACTGTGATATAAATAGTTTGCCTTGGAGATGAACAGAGATCATTCTGTCATTTTTGAGACTGCGCCCAAGTACTGTATTTCAGACTCTTTTGTTGATTGTGAGGGCTACTCCATTTTTCCTAAGGGATATAATGTAGTAGATATAATGGTAATCTGAATTAAATTCACCCATTCTGGTCCATTTTAATTCACTGATGCCTAAATGTTGATGTTCACTCTTGCCATCTTCTTGCCATGTTTGACCACTTCCAATTTATCTTTATTCATGGACCTAACATTCCAGGTTCCTATGCTGTTTTTCACAGCATCGGACTTTACTTTCATCACCAGACACATCCACAACTGGGTGTTGTTTCCCCTGGCTCAGCTTCTCATTCCTTCTGGAGCTATTTCTTCACTCTTCTCTAGTATCATATTGGGCACATACTGATTTAGGGAGTTCATCTTTCAGTGTCATATCTTTTTGTCTTTTCGTACTGTCCATGGGGTTCTCAAGGCAAGAATGCTGAAGTGGTTTGCCATTCCCTTCTCCAGTGAGCCATGTTTTGTTAGAACTTTTCACCATGACCCATTCATCTTGGGTGGCCCTACACAGCATGGCTCATAGGTTCATTGAGTTAACAAGTCATTTGTCTAATGAGTCACCTCGTGGATTTAAACCAGTTCTGATTAGAGTTTTATCACTTGCAAGGAAGAGTTCTGCCTTAGACAAAGTGTTAAGGTTTTGGTTTTAGGCTAATAACATCTGAAACTCACCCATGCACCCTATAAATCGTAGTCTGAAGCAGGGCTGTGTGCAGCTAGTTTATTTTGGTAATTGTTCCCAAGGAACAGAGGTGAAACAAGGATGGAAGAGGAGCAAGCTCAGCAGCGTGTTGTCAAGTTTATTACTGCTAGGAGCAAATGGGGCTGGATCCCATAAGGGATTTTGTGAGACTCCATGTATAAAGAGCTTCAATACTTTATGTGCAAGGATTAGGAAAGGAGAATATTTACCCTGGGTCATGTATTGCCTTGTTGAGTTTTAACTGTTTTTCCATTTTCAGACTTACACAGGTATTTGAAATAGCTAAGTAGGTCCTATAGGTGTTCCATTAAACAGGCACAGGGAGTTCCTAATATAGTCCATCCCTTGGGCTGCTCAGATCCACTAACATTTACATTAAGACCAATTCATAAGAAGGCTCTCAAGCTATGACAAACCATTAATCTCTTCAAGAGACATAATGCATCAAGGTTAGCGGAACAAACTGCAGTAATAGTTGCCTCTTGAAGGCACAGCTGAGGCACCAGATTGTGTTGACTTTAGGTATTAGGCAATATTTTTTAAACTTAATCCAACAGTCATCACATGGTATTACTGTTACTATAAGTAGAATATACAGGTCTGGAATTTATGGGGTAAAGATAAGAGTGGCCTGCTTCGAACCCTCCCAGTGAACCACTTGGGGCATTTTTTCATAGTGTTCCCATGGATATAGGGGCTTTTATTTCCTGATCAGGGAATACCTTAACTAAGGCTAGGGTGACCAACTTGTCTGGTTTGCATGGGACCATCCAGGTTTTAAACAGAAAATCCTGCTTCCCAGAATTGTCATAAGCCCTAGACAAACTAGGATGGTAGGTCACCTAACTAGGTAACATGAGTTCCACTAACCTTAAAACCTGAAGTTGCACTTGGTCATTTCTGCCTCCTCAGCAGGAAAAGAAAATAAAATCATAGCGGTGTTGTTAATTTACTCTGATAATCAAAAGATAGGTACTACTTCATTAGTGGATACAAAAGACTGTGTTTGACACTCATTATTATCCTGGAGTATACATTGCTACCTCCATGCCCAAGTTTAACTGTAAATAGGCAATTTCAGCAACTGTGACCTGATAAGTGAAGGTCACCATTGGCCCAGACAACTCAGAAATAAATGCCTGGGTTGCTTTGGACAAAAACATAATTCAAATTGGCTTTAGAACACAATGTAATATTTTGGTCAAACCAAATGTGAAACCTAAAGAAGTCTGAATCCATGGTCAAATAGGTGTATTAGTAATCAGTTTCTTTCCAGATTTCCCTTCTGCTTTTATGCTGTGATGGCTTTGTTTTGGAGCAGATTCCCCTGCAAGGTGGTCCTTTGCAGGTACAGGTATGCAGCAAATAGTGCCAAGGTTAGCAGTAAGTGGTGTTCTCTCTCTCAACAGTTTCTAACAGAAGATCTAGAAAGATCTGTCTTATGCATTGAGGCATTGGTCACAGACTAGAGTCCCTTCAAAAAGTCCCTAAAAGGAAGGCTATTGTGTCGATACTTTACTTTGGGAAGTCATCTCATTGAGTAGGTGTGGAGGACTTGTTCGTATTCCACTAAGAAGTCAGTGGTAGGGTTTTGCCAAGGGCTACATCCCAATTATGTACTTGGGTTCTAGAGTGTGTTTTTAAATCCACTAAACCCACCAGTACTCCACTTGTGATCTGACTTCTGTAAACCCACACTGTATTGGATTCTACTTTGGTTTTACCAAAGCATTAATTTCAAAATTAATTCAGACTTCTTACCAAAAGTCAATCAGTAATGATGGGCACAATTCTTTCTCTAGAGTACAAGTTTTCTGTAAATGACTACAAATCCCTAAGAGAAAACAACAGACTACTATATATCATGGGCTTCCCAGGTGGTGCTAGTGGTAAAGAAACTGCCTGCCAATGAGGGAAATGTAAGAGATGTAAGTTCAATCTCTGGGTTGGGGAGATTCCCTGGAGGAGGACATGACAACCCCCTCCAGTATTTTTACCTGGAGAATCCCATGGATGGAAGAGTTTGACGGGCTATGGTCCATACAATCACAAAGAGCTGGACATGACTGAAGCGACTTAGTATGCATGCATTATATATCATATGTACAGGTAATGACATTAGAATCCTTCCTAAAGGGGACACAGTCTTTCTTTCAATCCATGAAAACTGGTTTTCCTTTGAAAACTCAGTGACAGTATAATTTGTCATTTTGACACCTGCAGTGAGCCTTCTGTTCACCAGCTCTCATGCCTATCTTCTGCCCAGCAGTTTGTTTAGCCTCATTGGTCCAACATCCTCAAGGTTCATCCTAACACATGCTCCTCGTACCTTCTTCCAGTAAACAATAGGCAGATATTGCACTATTGGTGGGGGGAGGAGGATATAAATTGTGTTTTCCTAATATATGCACTCGGAGAAGGCAATGGCACCCCACTCCAGTACTCTTGCCTGGAAACTCCCATGGACGGAGAAGCCTGGTAGGCTGCAGTCCATGGGGTCGCTGAGTCAGACACGACTGAGCAACTTCACCTTCACTTTTCACTTTCATGCATTGGAGAAGGAAATGGCAACCCATTCCAGTGTTCTTGCCTGGAGAATCCCAGGGATGGCGGAGCCCAATGGGCTGCCGTCTGTGGGGTCGCACAGAGTCGGACACGACTGAAGCGACTTAGCAGCAGCAGCAGCAGCAATATATGCACTGTATTTCTCTATTTGGGCTGAGTTGAAATGTAATCACATTACCAGTGTGACTGTGATAAGGGAAGGTGAGGCCAATACTGAAAAGAGCAGATGTCGATTTTTTTATGCGTCTGACACAGGGGAACTGCTGGCTGTGTCTCAAAGCCACTTCTTAAATGGAGTATGTTGTTGCTTCTTCTGGCCATGTTTCTTAGGGGAAAATACAGGCATTCACTTTGCTTATACTGATCAATTAAATGTCCTTTTCAAAGATTTCAGTTACCTCCCATAATTTTGTTTATATTGTATCAAACTTACTGAGGCTTTGTCACTCTACTTTGTAGCTCTCCTAGCTTTAAAGCTAAATCTTGAGCTTAATATTTAGCACACTCACCCTGACACTTCTAGAGTCCTAGATCTATTTAAATACCACCACAGAGCCACTCTAAGTCTCATAGCATGCCTTGAGTTGATAGCTGGCTAACTCTGAGCATGTTGCATTCATTATTCTAGATTTCAAAAGCAGTCGATCAACACTAAAACATTTATAAATGAATGATTCACCTTTTAATGGTTGTTTAAATATCACCATTAAATATGATAATACCTTACCTTCTTCAGTTTAGTTCAGTCCAGTTCAGTCACTCAGTTGTGTCTGACTCATTGCGACCCTAAGGACTGCACCATGTCAGGCTTCCCTGTGCAGCACCAACTTCCAGAGTTTGTTCAAACTCATGTACATTGAGTCCAACTCATGTCCATTGAGTGATGAAATCCAACCATCTCATCCTCTGTTGTTCCCTTCTCCTCCTGCCTTCAATCTTTTTCAGCAGCAGGGTCTTTTCCAATGAGTCAGTTCTGCGCTTAAGGTGGCCAAAGTATTGGAGTTTCAGCTTCAGCATCAGTCATTCCAATGAATATTCAGGACTGTTTTCCTTTAGGTTTGACTGGTTGGATCTCCTTTCAGTCCAAGGGACTCTCAAGAGTCTTCTCCAACACCACACTTCAAAAGCATCAATACTTCAGTGCTCAGCTTTCTTTATAGTACAACTCTCACATTCATACAAGACAACTGGAAAAACCATAGCTTTGACTAGATGGATGTTTGTTGGCAAAGCAATGTCTCTAATTTTTAATATGCTATATAGGTTGTTCATAGCCTTTCTTCCAAGGAGCAAGCATCTTTTAATTCCATGGCTGCAGTCACCATCTGCAGTGATATTAGAGCCCCCCAAAATAAAGCCTCTCACTGTTTCCATTTCTTGTCTTCTATGAAGAACTACAAGGCCGTTTAGAACTAACAGCCCCAAAAAGATGTCTTTTTCATTATAAGGGACTGGAATACAACAGTAGGAAGTCAAGAAACACCTGGAGTTACAGGCAAATTTGGCCTTGGAATACAGAATGAAGAAGGGCAAAGGCTAATAGAATTTTGCCAAGAGAACGCACTGGTCATAGCAAACACCCTCTTTCAACAACACAAGAGAAGACTCTACATGTGGACATCACCAGATGGTCAATACCAAAATCAGATTGATTACATTCTTTGCAGCTAAAGATGGAGAAGCTCTATACAGTCAGCAAAAACAACACCGGGAGTTGACTGGGGCTCAGATCATGAACTCCTTATTGCCAAATTCAGACTTAAATTGAAGAAAGTAGGGAAAACCACTAGACCATCCAGGTATGACCTAAATCAAATCCCTTATGATTATACAGCAAAAGTGAGAAATGGATTTAAGGGACTAGATCTGATAGATAGAGTGCCTGATGAACTATGGATGGAGGTTCATGACATTGTACAGGAAACAGTGATCAAGACCATCCGCAAGAGAAACAAATGCAAAAAAGCAAAATGGCTGTCTGCAGAGGCCTTGTGAATAGCTGTGAAAAGAAGAGAGGCAAAAAGCAAAGGAGAAAAGGAAAGATATACCCATTTGAATGCAGAGTTCCAAAGAATAGCAAGGACAGATAAGATAGCATTCCTCAGGGACCAGTGCAAATAAATAGAGGAAAACAATAGAATAGGAAAGTCTAGAGATTTCTTCAAGAAAATTAGAGATACCAAGGAAACATTTCATGCAAGATGGGCTCAATAAAGGACAGAAATGGTATGGACCTAACAGAAGCAGAAGATATTAAGAAGAGGTGGCAAGAATACACAGAAGAACTATACAAAAAAGATCTTAATGACTCGGATAACTGCCATGGTGTGATCACTCACATAGAGCCAGACATCCTGGAATGAGAAGTCAAGCTGACCTTAGGAAGCATCACTACGAACAAAACTAGTGGAGGTGATGGAATTCCAGTTGAGCTATTTCAAATCCTAAAAGATCATGCTGTGAAAGTGCTACACTCAATATGCCAGCAAATTTGGAACACTCAGCAGTGGCCACCGGATTGGAAAAGGTCAGTTTTCATTCCAATCCCAAAGAAAGGCAATGCCAAAGAACACTCGAACTACCACACAATTGCACTCATCTCACATGCTAGCAGAGTAGTGATCAAAATTCTTGAAGTCAGGCTTCAGCAGTATGTGAACCATGAGCTTCCAGATGTTCAAGCTGGTTTTAGAAAAGGCAGAGGAACCAGAGATCAAATTGCTAACATCCACTGGATCTTCAAGAAAGCAAGAGAGTCCCAGAAAAAGATCTATTTCTGCTTTATTGACTATGCCCAAGCCTTTGACTATGTGGATCAAAATAAACTGTGGAAAATTCTGAAAGAGATGGGAATACCAGACCACTTTTCCTGCCTCTTGAACAATCTGTATGCAGGTTAGGAAGCAACAGTTAGAACTGGACATGGAACAAGAGACTGGTTCCAAATAGGGAAAGTAGTATGTTAACGCTGTATATTGTCATGCTGCTTATTTAACTTATGTGCAGAGTACATCATGAGAAATGCTGGACTGGAAGAAACACAAGCTGGAATCAAGATTACTGGAAAAAATATCAATAACCTCATATACGCAGATGACACCACCCTTACGTTAGAAAGTGAAGAACTCAAGAGCCTCTTGATGAAAGTGAAAGAGGAGACTGAAAAAGTCAGCTTAAAGCTCAACATTCAGAAAACTAAGACCATGGCATCCGGTTCCATCACCTCATGAGAAATAGATGGGTAAACAATGGAAACAGTGACAGACTTTATTTTTCTGAGCTCCAACATCACTGCAGATGGTGACTGCAGCCATGAAATTAGAAGACGCTTACTCCTTGGAAGAAAAGTTATGACCAACCTAGATAGCATGTTAAAAAGCAGAGACATTACTTTGCCAGCAAATGTGTATCTAGTCAAAGCTATGGTATTTAGAGTAGTCATGTATGGATGTGATATTTAGACTATAAATAAAGCTGACTGTTGAAGAATTGGTGGTTTTGAACTGTGGTGTTGGAGAAGACTCTTGAGAATCCCTTGGATGGCAAGGAGATCCAACCAGTCAATCCTAAAGGAAGTCAGTTCTGAATATTCACTGGAAGGACGGATGCTGAAGCTGAATTCCAATACTTTGGCCATGTGATGTAAAGAACTGACTCATTTGAAAAGACCCCAATGCTAGGAATGATTGAAGGTGGGAGGAGAAAGGGACCACAGAGGATGAGATGGTTGGATGGCATCACCGTCTCAATGGACATCAGTTTGTGTAAACTCTGGGAATTGGTAATGGACAGAGAGGCCTGGTGTGCTTCAGTCCATGGGGTTGCAGAGTCAGACACGACTGAGCGACTGAACTGAACTAAACTATTTCCATTATTTTCCTGTCTATATGCCATGAAGTGATGGGACCAGATGCCATCATCTTCAATTTCTGAATGTTGAGTTTTAAGCCAATTTTTTCACTCTCCTCTTTCATTTTTATCAAGAGGCACTTTAGTTCTTCTTTGCTTTCTGCCATAAGGGTGGTGTCATCTGCATATATGACATTATTGATATTTCTCCCAGCAATCTTGATTCCAGCTTGTGCTTCATCCAGCCTGGCATTTCACATGATATACTCTGCCTATAAATTAAGTTAGCAAGGTGACAGTATACAACTTTGACCTACTCCTTTCCATATTTGTAACCAGTCTGTTGTTCCATGTCCAGTTCTAACTGTTTCTTGACCTGCATAAAGATTTCTCAGGAGGCAGGTCAGGTGGTCTGGTATTCCCAACTCTTGAAGAATTTTCCACAGTTTGTTGTGATCCACACAGTCAAAGGCTTGGGCATAGTCAATAAGGCAGAAATAGATCTTTTTCTGGGACTCTCTTGCTTTCTTGAAGATCCAGTGGATGTTAGCAATTTGATCTCTGGTTCCTCTGCCTTTTCTAAAACCAGCTTGAACATCTGGAAGCTCATGGTTCACATACTGCTGAAGCCTGACTTCAAGAATTTTGATCACTACTCTGCTAGCATGTGAGATGAGTGCAATTGTGTGGTAGTTCGAGTGTTCTTTGGCATTGCCTTTCTTTGGGATTGGAATGAAAACTGACCTTTTCCAATCCGGTGGCCACTGCTGAGTATTCCAAATTTGCTGGCATATTGAGTGTAGCACTTTCACAGCATGATCTTTTAGGATTTGAAATAGCTCAACTGGAATTCCATCACCTCCACTAGTTTTGCTCGTAGTGATGCTTCCTAAGGTCCACTTGACTTCTCATTCCAGGATGTCTGGCTCTATGTGAGTGATCACACCATGGCAGTTATCCGAGTCATTAAGATCTTTTTTGTATAGTTCTTCTGTGTATTCTTGTCACCTCTTCTTAATATCTTTTGCTTGTACCTTACCTTCTTATGTCATCTAATTATAATGTACCACTAGTGGCAATCTGGTTTATCATGGTGATTTCACATCCCAGGTGTTGTCATCAATCCACTTATCATCACTATTTGGGAGCCTATTGTCACTAAAGTGTGAATGATCCAGTTTCAGAAATCTGTCCTGAAGGTCTGTTTTCTAGGCCGCTTCTCATTCAAACCATCTTAAATTAGATCCCACTAAAGCCTCAGATGAAGACTTGCATATTGTTTAGTTTGTTGTTCGAAGGAATCCCAGGGAATCTGAGATGGGGTCTTCTAAGAGTGAATTATAGAAGGAAAAAAAAAACTAGTTCAAGAATGACTTACTAATTTTATTGTAACTGACTAAACCTCATTGTGAATCTTCTGAAGTACCATGATTTTCCAACAAAGGGACAAAGAGGGACTATTATTGTCATCAATCCACTTATCATCACTATTTGGGAGCCTATTGTCACTAAAGTGTGAATGATCCAGTTTCAGAAATCTGTCCTGAAGGTCTGTTTTCTAGGCCGCTTCTCATTCAAACCATCTTAAATTAGATCCCACTAAAGCCTCAGATGAAGACTTGCATATTGTTTAGTTTGTTGTTTGAAGGAATCCCAGGGAATCTGAGATGGGGTCTTCTAAGAGTGAATTATAGAAGGAAAAAAAAACTAGTTCAAGAATGACTTAATAATTTTATTGTAACTGACTAAACCTCGTTGTGAATCTTCTGAAGTACCATGATTTTCCAACAAAGGGACAAAGAGGGACTATCATGTGTTACTTTCCTTCATCACTGATGGCAGGATTTTCACTGGGGTATTAAATAACTTCCATGTCTAGGTTTGCACATGTATCAAAATGGTTGAGTGGATTTCTACTGGTATCCAATTCAGAGTCAGTGGCAATGTCTGGGATAGAAACAAGCAGCTCAGTGTAAGTGCTATCAGCTTACACCTGACTGTATCTGTAGGTGCAGCAACAACCAGAATAAAAGGTGGACTAAGAAGTGGCGAGTTTGGATAAGAGTAATATCACATAAAGCATTCCTCCCTGCCCATGTGTGGAACATTCAGAGACATGCTTTTCCCTTTATGTTCTTTTTAACAGAAATTTTCAAGGTCTATTTCAGAAACTTACAATAATCTACAAGATGTGAGATTAAGGGACAACTCTCATCTCTACTGCCTGGATTCTTCATTTCATTTTGTCAAGATATTTCAAGGTTATTGACTTTCCTCCAGCCATTTTCAATGTATACATTAATAATTAATGGATATAGATTCATTATTGGATTAATGATGTTATCCATTATTGATTTATCCATTAATAATTTCTATCAACAATTATTTATGGTAAGTCTTTGATGTGCGATGATATCGAGGATGTAATTATTATACAGAGATACAAGCCACCTTCACACTGCTTTGAAATAACTGGAGAAAAATAGGTATCAGAATGTCCATACTGTTTTCTCATTCTTAGCTCTGGAAGTACTTTTTACACATTTTAGTTTAAAGGACAAACTTCCAGGGTTTCAGAGATGAAAGAGGAAAATAATTTGGAGTCAAGAAATCAAAACATGTTTAGCATCTCAGAAGTTTGATTTAGCATACAGGAATGGAAAACTTTGGGATACTTTGTGAGTAAGTTGGAGAAAAAAATGATGAAGTCAAAGATTTAAAAAAAAAAAATGTCTTGAACTAAAACATGCAGTGTCTCTGGAAGAATGTTAGTGTAGAGATGGACCTAATTTAGGTTTGGGGGCAAATGATCTTGGTCAATGGTTTTAAATGGTAGAAACATGTTCTTTTCAGAGGTGACATTTGAAGTTTCTACTGTAATCAAAGCTCTGACTATATAATAATGATTGAAACTTTGTGAAACAGAAAATTGAATCCTAAATTCCACTGAGTGACATGTAAGAAAGGGAAATGAGCTAAAGCGTAGCCTCGCCTGCTGCACAGTATCTACAATGAAATACACAAGAGACAGATGGAGGACTTAGTTCTTTATGCACTTATAGAAAGCAACTGATTCCAGAGAGGCAGAGGACATGTTAACACGGGAATAGAGGAAGGGCTCATAAGGCAAGGAAGGTTAATATGTGCCAAATAAAAGTGAATGATAAATCTGGACTTTATAATGAGAGGGTTTGTAAGGCCATTCTTTGGCTGAATGTAGAAGAATTCTGTGATTCATTAGTGGTGGGGAGAGAAGTGAGAACAGTATATGTGAGCCCTAATTAACATCTTTTAAAGAATAGAAATGTTGTCTTAGTGTGTGTTGTGTGCTATGCATAGTCACTCAGTCATGTTCAACTCTGCGACCCCATGGACTGTAGCCCTCTAGCCTCCTCTGTCCATGGGGAGTTTCCAGGCAAAAATACTTGGATGGGTTGCCATGCCCTCCTCCAGGGGGTCTTCCCAACCCAGGGATCAAACAAGGGTCTCCTCCATTGCACATGAATTCTTTAGCAGGTGAGCTATCAGGAAAGCCCTGTCTTAGTATGAAAGTGAAAGTGAAGTCGCTCAGTCGTGTCCGACTCTTTGCGACCCCATGGACTGTAGCCTACCAGGCTCCTCTGTCCATGGGATTTTCTAGGCAATAGTACTGGAGTGGATTGCTATTTCCTTCAGGGGATCTTCCCAACCCAGGGATCGAACCCCGGTCTCCCACATTGTAGACAGACGCTTAACCGTCTGAGCCACCAGGGAAGTCCGTCTTAAAGCTGAACATGAGATAAAACTTTCTGAGAATGTAGTTTACTATTTAATGTAACCTCACAGAGCAAGTATGAGAGACAGGAGAAATGAAATGAAGCCAATACAAGGACAAGTTATTGATTTGGCCACAGTTAGGATGATTGACCCCACGATGACTTTTGAGAAGATGTGAAATGGCTCTCTAAGTTTCTTGCCCAGGGAATGAAAAGGGAAGTGTATATTTCTAAGCTCCTCGCCCAGTGGCTAAGGTAGTTCCATGGTCCTCAATGGACTGAACTTTCTCATTGTGCATGCATCAATGCCAAACAAGTTCCTATCAGTTTCCTAGGACACAACCTCATTAAGCAAAGGGTAGGTGCCCTCAGATTTGGAATTCAAGCAAAGCTGATCAGAGTCTGAGTTAAACTGGGGACTGTAATTCTTTCTGAAATCAGATGAAGGACTGAGAGGAAAAAGTGTTACACAGGAGATGCTTGATACATATATCTGACATCACTTTTTATATTCCTATTTTCTGCAAGCCTATGCTGACTCTACAAACAAAACTCGACCAATCTCACCAATTTAAGGGGTATGCACACAAATTGTGACCTTCTCGAGAATGACATTGTTTGGATTTTGTCCACGTTCAGATTTAATCTTTGAGTGGTAGATCATGCCATTCAAGCCAGGACCCAGCTGTTATAAAGGCAACAGTGTCAATGAAATAAAATTAACAGTGCATCAAGCTAATAAAGTGGGGGGGAAATCCCTATATTCCCTATGAAAAAAACATATTAGCCTGACCTACATTTATTTATTCTTTTCTACAAAAATTGGTTTTCCCAGAAGCTTTTGAGAAGCACACCAACAGTAATGAAGCAGAAAAATGATGGATGTTAAGAACTTAAGGTACTCCAGAATGGGTTATAAACTTGTACCTTTGTTGCCCATGCACTTTTGATGAGCTTGCAAAGTTTTAGACCTCTTTAATTTAAGATTGAACAGTTTTATTTCTTCCAACTACAGTGGAAATAATTTCCTTATCTATCATTAGAATGGTTTAATACTTTCATTAATCCACACATCATAAAGCAGAGAGTGATTTTTATACCTACTCCAATCAGTCATCATGCCTGTTTCAGAATGGAAAATGGCTGTTTTCTGCTGATTCCAAAGATAGACCGAAGGCCAGTATCTTCATGAGCAATCACAATTAGAAGGGCAAGACCAAGACATAGAAATGCTGTTGTCACCACCTCTTTTGGCATAATTGGGTTATTGCTCTGAGCAGCAGAATGTCTGCATGCATATAAGAAACTCTCGATTTCTGAGGCAGTACAGAGACATGAGACATCAGGAGGCACCAGGGCTGACTCTAGAGCACAGAGTTTACTTTCTCATCACATTTACAGGAAGCCTGTGGGTTTGCGTATCTTATCCTCCTGCTCCACCTCACAGTGGCCAAAAAAGTGCGCCAGGTTTGAAAATGGATAAACACATCTTAGCCCAAGAAGTTACAGCTCCTGTTCACAGATAAGCCCTTTCTATGTTCCTCTTTCTACTAAACACATTCAGAATTCTCTCCCTCTCTCCTCACAGAACACTTGGTTTCTATTCAAAATGTGCAAAAAAGAGAGAAGAGGGATTTTCAGTGTTCTATTAGTAAATTGTCAGTCTCCAGAGATATGGATCCCAGTAAGATTTTATCACTTCAGGTGATCATTTAGAGTGCTATAATGTATTCTTTACCATCTGAGCCACAAGGGAAGCTGTAATGTAGAGTGCTCTACGAAGAAACAAAACAGCTGCCAGAGGGGTCAGAATGCACAACAGCAAGGTTCTGACTCCTGAGACACAAGCCATGCTAATGAAATCCTGACTGTGTGATTCCCAGCCTTACTGGGCAACTGTGAGCAATGTACCCAATGTATCCTGAGAAACAATATGGGTCCTAACACTAAGGAAAAAGAATGAAGAACTTAGACAAAAGAGGAGAGTGGAAAGAAGATAATCTAGGAAAGAGTAAATGCACAGCACTCTGTTCTACTCACAGCAAAAAGTATATACTTATCCCCAAGGCCCCAGTATGCTAAATCCTAATTCTTGGGTTCAGCGAAGAATATCCAGAAAAGAGTCATTACATAAACTACCAAGAAAATTTCATTCTCTACATTTTTAGAATACTTCTGGATTATACCACAATTTATTAATTTTAAAATGTGCTAACTTGTGTGCTTCCATTTTCATGCCTTGATAATATTTTAGATACATATTATAATTTAAAGATATTTTTACATAAATTACCTGTTTGATTTTTACAACCACTCTGTGAACTAAGGCAGGTACTATTTTTCCCATTCAAAGATTAAAAATAAGGCTCAGAAAAGTTAAGTGACTTTTCACATTTAAAAATATTCATGTATTTAGGAATGGGAGATGCTAAGCTGAAAATCTGGATCTCTAATCAGAGACTTGGCTTTTATGTACTATTTGTATTGAATTAATTGTCCAAGATTGATTTAGAGAGGCAAAAAAATATCAGCAGCTAAAATAATGTTGGAAATCATGAAAATAAGTTATTTCAAAGTTCCTTTCCAGTCAGGGACTAGAAAGACATAGAGGCACCTCCCAGGTTTTCTGTAGTCTTAGGTGAAAGATTTGAAAGCAGCCTTGTGTAATGTATGAAGTCTGCTATGTATGTGTGTGTTAAGTCACTTTAGTTGTGTCCATCTCTGTGTGGCACCTTAGACTATAGTCTGCCAGGCTCCTATGTCCATGGGATTTCTCAGGCAAGAATACTGGAGTGGGTTGTCATGCCCTCTTCAAGGGCATCTTCCCCACCCAGGATATCAAACCAGCATCTCTTATATCTCTTTGGTGAAGAATCCACCTGCAATGCAGGAGACTCTATGTTTTATCTCTGGGTCTGGAAGATCCCCTGAAGAAGTGAATGGCTACCCACTCCAGTATTCTTCCCTGGGAAATCCCATGGACAGAGGAGCCTGGTGGGCTACAGTCAATGAGGTCACAAAAAGTCAGACATGACAGAAGTGATTAACATAAACTCTTAGGTGTAACCTATTTGGATTTGAAAGCAGCCTTGTATAATGTAGCAATCTTCTTCCTAGAATGAACAATATCTCAGAAAGTTATATAGTAATGCACCGTCAGAGAAGAAAATACTTTCCAATTCTCCAAGGCAGTAGCTTTATTCACTGAAACTTGATTGCTCTTTTAGCTGACTTAAATTGAATGGATATACATGAAAGTAGACACCAAGGTAATACCTGGCTTTGTTAAAATTATGGAACACGTTCCACATAATCCTGGCCTGCACTGTACTTATATGTACTTTGTATCACTGAAATGCACTGTGCCATTTGAAATGGAGCCCACATGAAATGGACTATGGGTTCCATGTTGGGTTCTAGACTCAGAAAGCAACTGGGGTCAAAATTCATGAGTTACTCTCCGTCCTCAGATTTATAGCTGAATACTGAAATCACATGCTCAAAGTTTTTGATAGAATGAAATGACACTACATATTCTACAGGAAAAAAAAAAAAAGAAACAAACAGTTCAAAAGAAAGCAAATCATTAAATCTAATAGGGGTACAATGTTCAATGAAGTCTCACTCTGTTGAAGGCCTTAAGTCCCTTTAGCTTGTCACAATAGGAACAGAGCTATATTGAGGCACACATTTGCCTGACCTCATCCAATGAAACTTATTATGAGCACCTATTGTGGAACATCTGTTGCATGTGCACTGTGCTAGTTCTCTGTGTACCTTATCTCCTGAGATCATCAACAACTTGTGATACGGTCACTTTAGGTCACTCAGGTCATTTCACAAAAAGTGTTTTGAGACAGTACAGTACTTTGGCCAAGTTATTGACTTAATGTGGTAAAGAACCTGCTTGTCAATGCAGGAGATGTAAGAGATGTGAGTTCAATCTTTGGGTAGGGAAGATCCCTAGAGAAGAAAATGACAACCCACACCAGTATTCTTGACTGGAAAATTCTATGGACAGAGGGGCCTGGCAGGCTACAGTCCATGGGGTTCACAGAGAGTAGGGCATGACTACACTTACTCCTTGGAAGGAAAGTTATGACCAACCTAGACAGCATATTAAAAAGCAGACACATTACTTTGCCAACAAAGGTCTATCTAGTCAAGGCTATGGTTTTTCCAGTAGTCATGTATAGATATGAGGGTTGAATTATAAAGAAAGCTGAGTGCAGAAGAATTGATGCTTTTGAATTGTGGTGTTGGAGAAGACTCCTGAGAGTCCCTTGGGCGGCAAGGAGATCCAACCAGTCCATCCTAAAGGAGATCAGTCCTGAGTGTTAACTGGAAGGACTGATGTTGAAGCTGAAACTCCAATACTTTGGCCATCTGATGCAAAGAGCTGAATCCTTGGAAAAGACCCTGATGCTGGGCAAGATTGAAGGCAGGAGGAGAGGGGACGACAGAGAATGAGATGGTTAAATGGCATCACCGTCTCAATGGAGATGAGTTTGAGTAAACTCCAGGAGTTAGTGATAGACTGGGAGGGCTGGAGTGCTGTGGTCCATAGGGTCTCAAAGAGTCGGACATGACTAAGTGACTGAACTGAACTGAACTGAGCTCACAGACACAGACACAGACACAGACACAGACACAGACACAGACACACACACACACACACACATTGAGAGTGAGGGAAAGACAACTTTGTCTCCATATTACAAAATAAAGTTAGATGTGATAATTCTATATGGCTTGGCTTCTTCAAAGTATGGATACTTTGGGTTAGGTAAACTCTTTACATGGTAACCAGGCAACAAGGACAGGTGTTCCAACAAATCAGGTATAAGCTGCACTTGACTTAAGAGTCATGCAGTGTCCCTTCTGCTGCACTTTATTGATTATATACAAGTTATCTGTTAGATTCAATGTAGAGTAGGCATCTCAGTGAAACAGTGTCAGCACCGTCTTGGGGGAAACAATCAGTTTACCTTTAGTAGGATTTGTCCAGAAATCTGACATTTCATTTTTATCACTCATATGTCAAAATTAACTTCCTTCCTCATCCCTGGCAGATTCCTTTTGAAACGAAGGCATTGAAAGTGAAGATTTTCCATGAATATGAAAATTAAGCAGTTGGCATTTTATCTCAGAACATATGTCCTCCAAAGTACTGTATGTAAATCAGAATTTCTTTTATTTCCCATCTCACAACCTCACTTTCTGGTATCTAGTTATATTTGCCTTTGATTTCCTTAACCCTCAGAACTTTGCCTCTCATAGGTTTTCATCAGGTGGCTTCTCAAAGGTCTCTGTTTTAGGCAAATTCTTTGGTATTTCTTGGATTCTTCTGACAATGTGCTTGGAAATGGAAGTTGGAAAGTTTGCAATCACATCATGTATTCTACTACTAAAAATGCTCTATATAATTACAAATGCAGCTGAATACATTTAAAAATAATACAAGTAGATTATTTAAGACCTTGACTAAGAAATATTTGGATGAATTTTTAAAATATGTCATTACATAGAAATTAATGCACATTGGTAATTTTGTGAGATGAGCTTTCTTAAGCTCTTATTAAGAATATATTTAAATTAAAATGCACGTATTAGGTAGAACAGAGAAACCTAAAAAGTCTCATCTGAGTGAAAACATCTAATGGAAGTAGTTTTTTCCTGCCTACTTAGATATGGCTAATGGCATCTAATATACTGTACTAGATGGAAAATAACAAAGTGTGCATTGAGAACACTGAAACTGTTTCCTGTTCCTTTTCATTGGAGCCTGCTTTTATTTCAGACATCGTGAGAAAGGAAGGGCTTCCCTTTCTAAATTTATTTTTTTAAAGCATTCAGAAAACTTGTTTGTCTTCTCTAAGAAAATATCCTAGTAATTTACAATGATGTAACATTGGGAAAATTGAAAAGAATTTGTATAGTTTATTTGGGAGATAAAGTGGTGGTAGAAGATATCAAGGGAAAATGTTTAAAACAATATTAGATTCTTTATAAAAACTAAAGTTCTAACCTATTACAATTATTATCAACATTATTATAATTAGTTACTAAGCTATTTAAGTTACATAAAGTATTTTGACCTCAAAGTAAAGGGAAAAAATAAGAGATACTAAATGAAAGAGATTGGTAAAAAATCCTTGAAAGGAAAACTATGACAAACCTAGACAGTGTATTAAAAATCAGTGACATCATTTTACTGACAAAGGTCTGTATAGACTACTGTATGGTTGTTCCTGTAGTCATATATGGATATAAAAGTTGTATAACAGAAAGAAGGCTGAACACTAAAGAACGATGCTCTTGAATTGTGGTTCTGAAGACTTTTGAGAGTCCCTTGGACTGCAAGATCAAACCAGTCAATCCTAAAGGAAACCAACCCTGAATATTCATGGGAAGGACCGATGCTGAAGCTCCAATACTTGGCCACCAGATGAGAAGAGCTAATTCATTAGAAAAGACAATGGGGCTGGGAAAGATTGAGAGCAGGAGGAGAAGGGGATGACAGAGGATGAAATGCTTGGATGGCATCATTGATTCAAAGGCTATGAATTTGAGCAAACTCTGGGAGAAAGTGAAGGACAGGGAGGCCTGGTATGATGCAGTCCATGGGGTCACAAAGAGTTGGATATAACTCAGTGACTGAACAATAACAACAACAGAAAACTAGTAACTTTGTCTCTCACGTCTATGGCCATGCATTTAATTTGGTGCTAAAATGTGAGATGTTGATAACATTATTCAAAATGATAGAGACATGAAAATTAGAATTTTCAGAGGTCTTACTAGAGCTCCTAGGACTTAGGCTCAGCACTGGTGACTAATAAAATTTGAATGAGTGGAAGAAAAAGAGAGGGCCTGAAAAACGCATGAAGTTTGGACTGAGCATGGTATGAGGTGGAGGGGAGTGAGGCATGAGTTTAGAAATCATCATGTTTATGTCAGATAATGTTCCCAGAGCCTCAAAGAAGCAAGAAGCAAATGTGTTTGTTTTCAGTGAATATAGTGGGAATCAATACTTTTACCATACTTTCCAAATTCCTGAAAACAAAATGACACTAATTTCCAGATTAAAAGAGTTAACTATTATTTCAACACAAAGAATAAAAATAAATTCAAATCTAGGAATATATTTTGGAATTTCAGAACACCAGGGATATAAAGAGCAGACTGTAAAATAGTCCGCGGTGGCTGAAATAGTACAAAGATAAGAACATCACTAGGGTTCACAACAACAGCTGGAGGTGTCAAAAGCATCAGATCCATAGCTTCAGTAATATTATGAGGGAAAATCACTGTATACTAGAATTATATGTTCAACCAAAATGTCAAGCAAGGATGAAGATAGAACAAAAACCTTTTAAGATATGCAATGACTCATTTTTTTTCCTCCCAGAGTTTTTTCTGTAAAAGTTAATGCAGTTGTTTCCCAACAAAATGTGGGGAATAAATCCAATAAAAGAAAAAGACAAGTTTCAAGAAACAATAACTCTGGAGTAAGGCAAAAGAGCAACACATACAATGGCTGGTGAATGAAAGCTCCAGGAGGGAAGGTTCTAGAGAAACTATTTTTTTTTTAAAAAAAAAGAACTTATAGATTCTCTGAAAGATTTAACCACGTTAAATGGGAGCAGAAATGAAACTAACAATAGTAAAACTACTCCACATATTAATAGTGACGAAAGTAAATGATGTTAAGCACACTATAGACTATGCAAATAAAAAACGATCACTATTAACTCTAGGAAATCCCAAATATTCCCTCAAAGAAGCCCATGATTATTTGGTATTATTCATCTATTTAGTGAGCAGATGATATGGAACAAAACAGACACATAAAAATTCAGATGAGCAACAGATATATAATAATATAAGCCATATATAAAACAATTTAAATGGTGATTACACATTTAACTAAAACATCTGGTGGGGCTTCCCAGGTGGCTCAGTGATAAAAGAATTTGTCTGCCAATTCAGGAAACACGGGAGATGTAAGTTCAATCCCAGGTTTGGGAAGATCTCCGGGATAAGGGAATAGCTACCCACTCAAGCATTCTTGCCTGGAAAATCCCATGGACAGAGGAGCCTGGTGGGCTACAGTCAATGGGGTCATAAAGAGTTGGACACAACTGAGCAACTGAGCACACACAAAAGACATTTGGTACAACTCTACT
The DNA here is from genome assembly GCA_006410635.1 of Cephalophus harveyi. Classification (NCBI taxonomy): domain Eukaryota; kingdom Metazoa; phylum Chordata; class Mammalia; order Artiodactyla; family Bovidae; genus Cephalophus; species Cephalophus harveyi. The sequence continues at coordinate 184,652 of SJYT01039760.1, forward strand.
AGGAGAATGGGGAAGACGAGATATAGTGGTGTGTTTCACAGTGATTATTCTACATAAGTAGATAATGTAGAAACTCGACAAACCAAGACAATTAAAACATATCAATGTACATAAATAAGTACCAACATAAATATCTCTAAGTCATTAAAAGAACTTTCCTCTGGGGGAGCAAAACTGGAAAGGGGAGAGATGTTACAGAAATGTCATAGAAATGTTGATGTAAGTTTTTTTATGTTTGAATTTTAACTTTAAAATTCAAAGACATTTTTTGAATTTGGAAATTGAGGACATTAAAGATTCTAGAGCTAGAGAACATTTCCAAAAGAGTAAGAATGATCCTCTGTCCTGAAATAAATCAAATGATCTCCTAAAGCTTGAAAATACTGCATAATGGAGCTTTACTGAGGTATCATTGACAAATAAATTTGTATATGTTTAAAGTGTGCAATCGGAGAAGGCAAAGGCACCCTGCTCCAGTACTCTTGCCTGGAAAATCCCACGGACCGGGGAGCCTGGTGGGCTGCTGTCTATGGGGTTGCACAGAGTCGGACACGACTGAAGCGACTTGACAGCAGCAAAGTGTGCAATATGATGATTTGATGTACATAAATTCTGTGAAATGATTACCACAATCAGGCTAGTTAACAAATCAACCACCTCTATATTTACCATTATTTCTGTGTGTGTGCAGTGATAATGCTTAAGGCATACTCTTTAAACAAAATGCAAGTACATAGCACAGTATTATTAACTTTAGTCCACTTGCTCTATATTAGAACCCCAGAGTATATTCATTTTATAACTGAAGGCCTCTACAGAATCTCCCAATCAACCACATCCCTCAGCCCCTGGTAAACCAACATTCTATTTCATGTCTATGAATCAACTTTTTTTTTTTTT
>SJYT01039760.1:188149-202715 GCA_006410635.1 Cephalophus harveyi
TTTTTTTTTTCTATTGAGACATATACCCTTTTTCTACATTTTTAATATTAACCCTTATCACGTTTTGCAAATATTTTCTCTCCTTCCATTGATTGTTTTTTCATTTTGTTGATTGTTTCCTTTGTTTTGAAGCAGTTTAATTTTCTGTATTCCCATTTGCCTATTTTTGCTTTTTTTTCCTGTACTTTAGATATTACACTTACAAAATAATTACCAAGACATAAAATTTCCCCCTGTGTTTCTTCTAGAACTGTTATGGTTTCAAGTCTTATATTCAAGTGTTTAAAACATTGGAGTTAATTATTTGAGCAGTGTAAACAGTTTTAGTTAACTATTTTTAAGTAACCTGGACAGTTGGGCTGACAATGAAACTGTATATATGTTTACATTGTGATATGATTTTCCAAACTTTTGACAGAGTCTTAAGAAACAGTAATAGCATTTTCTATCTTCTTGATCATTGTTATTCATGTTACATTCAAAGTAGGATCATGGCACCTGGTCCCATCACTTCATGGCAAATAGATGGGGAAACAATGGAAACAGTGACAGACTTTAATTTTCTTGGGCTCCAAAATCACTGCAGATGAGCGGTGAGCAATCATGCTCTCATACTGCAGCCATGAGATTAAAAGACGCTTGCTCCTTGGAAGAAAAGCTATGACCAACCTAGACAGCATATTAAAAATCAGAGACATTACTTTTCTAGCAAAGTGAGTGAGTGAAGTCGCTCAGTCGTGTCTGACTCTTTGTGATCCCATGGACTGTAGCCCTCCAGGCTCCTCCGTCCATGGGATTCTCCAGGCAAGAATACTGGAGTGGGTTGCCATTTCCTTCTCCAGGGGATCTTCCTGACACAGGGATTGAACCCAGGTCTCCCGCATTGCAGGCAGGCAGATGCTTTAACCTCTGAGCCACCAGGGAAGCCCTTTTTAACAAAGGTCTAGTCAAAGCTTTGGTTTTCCAGTAGTTATATATGGATGTGAGAGCTGGACCATAGAGAAAGCTGAGCTTTGAAGAATTGATGCTTTTGAATTATGGTGTTGTAGAAGACTCTTGAGAGTCCTTTGGACTGCAAAGAGATCAAAGCAGTTAATTGTAAAGGAAATCAGTCCTGAATACTCACTGGAAGGACTGATACTGAAGCTGAAACTCCAATAGTTTGGCCATCTAATGTGAATAGCTGACTCATTGGAAAAGACCCTGATGATGGGAAAGGTTGAAGGCAGGAAGAGAAGGGGAATGCCAGAGGATGAGATGGTTGGATGGCATCATTGACTCAATGGACCTGAGTTTGAGCAAGCTCTGGGAGTTGGTGATGGACAGGGAAGCCTGGGGTGCTGTATTCCATGAGGTCTCAAAGAGTCAGACACAACTGAAAGACTGAACTGAACTGAAACCCAGTTCTTAGTGCCTGCTGCTTTCCTTTTTAAAAAAAAAAAACCCACCAACTTCAACCTCTTTGGGGCTTCCCTGGTGGCTCAGACAGAATCTTCCTGCAATTCAGGAGGCCCATGTTTGATCCCTGAGCCAGGAAGATCCCCTGGAGATGGAAATGATGACCCACTCCAGTATTCTTGCCTGGAGAATTCCATGGACAGAGGAGCGTGACAGGCTATAGTCCATGGGGTCGAAAAGTCGGACATGACTGAGTGATTAACAATTTCAATTTCACTTTAACATATTTAGATGCACATTATGGAGAAGGAAATGGCAACCCACTCCAGTGTTCTTGCCTGGAGAATCCCAGGGATGGTGGAGCCTGGAGGGCTGCCGTCTATGGGGTTGCACAGAGTCGGACACGACTGCAGCAACTTAGCAGCAGCAGCAGTAGCAGCAGCAGATGTACAATAAGTGCATTCTTTGATCTTTCATTAACCTTCTCTATGTTATTAATGTTGCTTTTAAAGAGTAAAAAGAGCTTCTCCTTTGTGTTAGTATCTTCAACCTGAAGGAGGTCTAAATACCAGAAGGCCAAGCCAGTGAAAGATTCCCTAATACTGCTACTTTCTCAATGCTTTTAGATTCCTGTGGATATTCACACTGATGACAGGAGAGAGCATTAGGAATCCACTTTTAATCCAAGTTCATATATACAAGCACACAACACTAAACAAAAGCTGGAGCTGGGTAAGACATCAGAATTAGAAGTGCTAAGGATTGAATTTGTCCCTGAAACTCCACAAGGTGAGGTGCTTGGAAAAGTGAAAGTTAAAGTAGAGAGAGTTAGTCACTCAGTTGTGTCCAACTCTTTGCGTTCCCATGGACTGTAGTGCACCAGATTCCTCTGTCCGTGGAATTATCCAGACAAGAATACTGGAGTGGGTAGCCATCTCTTTCTCCAAGTTAAAGTATATGTGACTACAAATATCCTACATCTACCATGCTAACATAGAGCTATGTCAAGAAGCTAATTTAATAAATATGGAAGAATCACCTCCCTTGAGTGATATAGTTCTTAGAGTCAGCCTCACATCAATACATACTCCTCTGCCCAGGGCAGGCTTGTATAACCACACAGGACATTTAGGGATGCCAGAATAAATATTAGAGAGGGAAACAGATTTCAGGAAGTCCATTGGACAAATGTAGAAAACCCAGGATATCTCAAAGAGTTATCTGTAATGTAATGGCATTTACCAAATTGACTAAATCAAACTTTAGGCCAAGAAAAATGAAATAAATCAATCTTAAATAAATAAAGGATATAACCTAGGTCCCTCAAATCTCTTTACTTTGTAGATGTCATAAGTAGTGATTGTTTACTGGTGCTTTACTAACTCAATATAATTTTCAGATAATTTGAGTTTCTTAATTAAAAAACCTCTCCCACATAGTTGAAAGGAAATACATCAGATGTTCAATTTAGTTCAGTTCAGTTGCTTAGTCATGTCTGACTCTTTGCTACCCTATGGACTGCAGCACACCAGGCTTCTCTGCATCACCAAATCCAGGAGTTTACTCAAACTCATGTCCATTGAGTCAGTGATGCCATCCAACCATCTCATCCTCTGTCATCCCCTTCTCCCCACACCTTCAATCTTTCCCAGCATCAGGGTCTTTTCATATGAATCAGCTCTTCTCATCAGGTGGCCAAAGTATTGGGGTTTCAGCTTCAGCATCAGTCCTTCCAATGAATATTCAGGACTGATTTCCTTTAGGATGGACTGGTTGGATCTCTTTGCAGTCCAAGAGACTCCCAAGAGTCTTCTCCAACACCACAGTTCAAAAGCATCAATTCTTCGGTGCTCAGCTTTCTTTATAATCCAACTCACATCCATACATGACTACTGGAGAAACCCAAAATCAAGAAGTTGTAAATAACTTTCACAGAGCTTTTAGTGATAACTCTTCTTAATATAAACTCTTAATATAACTCTTCCTTGTTTAAAATATAGGAGTCCAGATGATTCTTGAACATGGGTTAGAACCTCACAGGTCCACTTATATATGAATTTTTAAAAATAGTAAATTACTGGGGTCCAGCCCTGGTTGGATCCAGGGTATCCAAAATGTGGACAGCGAGGCGAGAGAGGTATATAGATATAGATTTATAGACTTAGAGATACATATAGAGATAAGAAAACAGTTAAGAAAATAGAGGAGAGAAAGAGGCTGATAGTCCTTGGTTTACACAGAAAGCCAATAAAGTCTCAAGACAAGAGACTTGCTCTGTTCACGTAGGCCACAGGCGCCCACTTGAATAGTGGAGGGTGCCCCACCTTGGGGTCCCTCTCTCGTGGGTCTTAGAATCCCGGGCAGAAAAGTGAACGCAGAGACCCTCTGTGTTCCAAGGGATCAGCCTGAAAAAGAGAGGGAGGGAGAGGGAGAAAGAGAGAGAGAGAGAGAGAGAGAATTGACACGAGGGAGGCCAAGCTTGTGCAAAAACCCCAAAACTTTATTTTCAAAAGGTGCTTATATACCCTAAGTTTTACATAATGGAAGATGCAGAGTCACATAGGGGCAGCAGTCCTGACCCTTATCGATACCAGGCTTTCTTTCTGCATACACTTCCGTATGCAAAAGGTCTCAGATGATTTACATTATCTTCTGGCCAAGAGGCCTGTTAACATTTTATGGCTCTTTTCCTTGATAAATGTTAACCAACCAAAAAACTCATTTTCCCTTGAAGTGTTTTTCTTTAATCTGCATCACCCTCAAAGTACTAAATAAAGTTACATCCTTATAGGACAAATGTGCAGTGGGTTACAACAAAAAAAAGTACTTAACTCAAAGATCTATGTTGCTACTTGTTTTTTCTATGCTGCTGCTGCTGCTAAGTCACTTCAGTCGTGTCCAACTCTGTGCGACACCATAGACGGCAGCCCACCAGGCTCCCCCGCCCCTGGGATTCTCCAGGCAAGAACACTGGAGTGGGTTGCCATTGCCTTCTCCTGTTTTTTCTATATACCAATTATATTAATTAATGCACTCCCGGGTACACAACAAATAAAGGATATGAAAACTTGGCAGCAAGCATTGGCTCAACAATGAAACCCTTAACCAGTTCTATTCTAATGATTTTTAACTCCTCAAAAGGCTCTACATTCCTAGAATGTTTTAAGCTTTCTGGACCTCTCACGGTTGGGAGGCTGTAAACAATCATATGCGTAGTTGTAAAAGTCCGGATAAACCTGTCTGGCAAGTTAGAAAGCTATCAGAGGGGTTTGAATTGAAACACTCCAATTACAGCCAGGAGACTTGTTAACTAGAGCGCTAAGTTAATTTTCTTTAGAGAATGGTGGTCGGGGATAGCCCCCCTGTTAATGTCAGAAGAGTATAGTACAGCAAACAGTAAACAGACAGATTTTGGTTTCAGGGTAGATGCTCGAGCAGATCTAGGGGATCCCTTTGAGTCCTGGTCCTGCCTTTGCCTGGCAGAGCTCTTCCTCATGACCTTTGTCATGGGTGGGATCTCCTGTGCTGGCTCCCGGCAGTAAATACTAAGACTACAGGATCCAAGATTAGTGGAGTCAGATGCAGATCTGAGGATGGGGAGGGATGGAGCATATATCGAGATCACATGTTTAAAATATAATTTTTCTACTCTGCAGAGTGCTGGCACCACTAACCATCCTGCTATGCCTGGTGCTGAAGGGTCAACTGTATTGACACATTCTCATCACTACCAGACACTACACTGGTCACATCATTTCTATTTTTAAAAATTAATTAATTAATTAATTTTACTTTACAATATTGTATTGGTTTTGCCATTCATTGACTTGAATCTGCCATGGCTGTACATGTGTTCCCTATCCTGAACCCCCCTCCCACCTCCCTCCTTATCCAATCCCTCTGAGTCAACCCAGAGCACCAGCCTTGAGCACCCTGTATCATGCATCAAACCTGGACTGGAGATTCATTTCACATATGATATTTTACATGTTTCAATGTCATTCTCCCATATCATCCTGCCTTCACCCTCTCCCACAGAGTCCAAAAGACTGTTCAATACATCTGTGTCTTTTTTGCTGTCTTGCATACAGGGTTATTGTTACCTTCTTTCTAAATTCCATATATATGCATTAACATACTGTATTGGTGTTTTTCTTTCTGGCTTACATCATTTTGTATAATAGGCTCAGTTTAATCCACCTCATTAGAACTGATTCAAATGTATTCTTTTTAATGGCTGAGTAATATTCCATTGTGTATATGTACCACAGCTTTCTTATCCATTCGTCTGCTGATGGACTTCTAGGTTGCTTCCATGTCCTGGCTATTATAAACAGTGCTCCGATGAACACTGGGGTACATGTATCTCTTTTGATTCTGGTTTCCTCAGTGTGTATGCCCAGGAGTGGGATCGCTGGGTCATATGGCAGTTCTATTTACAGTTTTTTAAGGAATCTCCACACTGTTCTCCACAGTGGCTGTACTAGTTTGCATTCCCACCAACAGTGTAAGAGGGTTCCCTTTTCTCCACACCATCACCAGCATTTATTGCTTGGACTTTTGGATAGCAGCCATTCTGACTGGCATGAAATGGTACCTCATGTGGTTCTGATTTGCATTTCTCTGATAATGAGTGATGTTGAGCATCTTTTCATGAGTTTGTTAGTCATCTGTATGTCTTTTTTGGAGAAATGTCTGTTTAGTTCTTTGGCCTACGTTTTGATTGGGTCTTTTATTTCTCTGGAATTGAGCTGCAGGAGCTGCTTGTATATTTTTGAGATTAATTCTTTGTCTATTGCTTCTTTTCCTCTTATTTTTTCCCATTCTTAAGGCTGTCTTTTCACCTTGCTTATAGTTTCCTTTGTTATGCAGAAGTTTTTAATTTTAATTAGGTCTCGTTTATTTTTGCTTTTAATTTCAATATTCTGGGAGGTGGGTCACAGAGGATCCTGCTGTGGTTTATGTCAGAGAGTGTTTTGCCTATGTTTTCCTCCAGGAGTTTAATAGTTTCTGGTCCTACATTTAGATCTTTAATCCATTTTGAGTTTATTTTTGTGTATGGTGTTAAAAAGTGTTCTAGTTTCATTCTTTTACAGGTGGTTGACTAGTTTTCCCAGCACCACTTGTTAAAGAGATTGTCTTTTCTCCATTGTATTTTCTTGCCTCCTTTGTCAAAGATAAGGTGTCCATAAGTGAGTGGATTTATCTCTGGGCTTTCTATTTTGTTCCATTGATTTATATTTCTGTCTTTGTGCCAGTACCATACTGTCTTGATGACTGTGGCTTTGTAGTAGAGACTGAAGTCAGGCAGGTTGTTTCCTCCAGTTCCATTCTTTTTTCTCAAGATTGCTTTGGCTATTTGAGGTTTTTTGCATTTCCATACAAATTGTGAAATTATTTCTTCTAGTTCTCTGAAAAATACCATTGGTAGCTTGATAGGGATTGCATTGAATCTATAGATTGCTTTGGGTAGTATACTCATTTTCACTATATTGATTCTTCCGATCCATGAACACGGTATATTTCTCCATCTATTAGTGTCCTCTTTGATTTCTTTCATCAGTGTTTTATAGTTTTCCATATATAGGTCTTTAGTTTCTTTAGGTAGATATATTCCTAAGTATTTTATTCTTTTCGTTGCAATGGTGAATGGAATTGTTTCCTTAATTTCTTTTTCTACTTTCTCATTATTAGTGTATAGGAATGCAAGGGATTTCTGTCTGTTGATTTTATATCCTGCAACTTTACTATATTCATTGATTAGCTCTAGTAATTTTCTGGTGGAGTCTTTAGGATTTTCTGTGTAGAGGATCATGTCATCTGCAAACAGTGAGAGTTTTACTTCTTCTTTTCCAATTTGAATTCCTTTTATTTCTTTTTCTGCCCTGATTGCTGTGGCCAAAACTTCCAGAACTATGTTGAATAGTAGCGGTGAAAGTGGGCACCCTTGTCTTGCTCCTGACTTTAGGGGAAATGCTTTCAGTTTTTCACCATTGAGGATAATGTTTGCTGTGGGTTTGTCAAATATAGCTTTTATTATGTTGAGGTATGTTCCTTGTATTCCTACTTTCTGGAGAGTTTGTATCATAAATGGATGTTGAATTTTGACAAAGGCCTTCTCTGCATATATTGAGATAATCATATGGCTTTTATTTTTCCGTTTGTTAATGTGGTGAATTACATTGATTGATTTGTGGATATTGAAGAATCCTTGCATCCCTGGGATAAAGCCCACTTGGTCATGGTGTATGATCTTTTTAATGTGTTGTTGGATTCTGATTGCTAGAATTTTGTTAAGGATTTTTGCATCTATGTTCATCAGTGGTATTGGCCTGTAGTTTTCTTTTTTGGTGACATCTTTGTCAGGTTTTGGTATTAGGGTGATGGTGGCCTCATAGAATGGGTTTGGAAGTTTACCTTCCTCTGAAATTTTCTGGAAGAGTCTCAGTAGGATAGGTGTTAGCTCTTCTCGAAATTGTTGGTAGAATTCAGCTGTGAAGCCGTCTGGACCTGGGCTTTTGTTTGCTGGAAGATTTCTGATTACAGTTTCAATTTCCGTGCTTTGATGGGTCTGTTAAGGTTTTCTATTTCTTCTTGGTTCAGTTTTGGAAAGTTGTACTTTTCTAAGAATTTGTCCATTTCTTCCACGTTGTCCATTTTATTGGCATATAATTGCTGATAGTAGTCTCTTATGATCCTTTGTATTTCTGAGTTGTCTGTTGTGATCTCTCCATTTTCATTTCTAATTTTATTGATTTGATTTTTCTCTCTTTGTTTCTTGATGAGTCTGGCTAATGGTTTGGCAATTTTATTTATCCTTTCAAAGAACCAGCTTTTTGCTTTCTTGATTTTTGCTATGGTCTCTTTCGTTTCTTTTGCATTTATTTCTGCCCTAATTTTTAAGATTTCTTTCCTTCTACGAACTCTGGGGTTCTCCATTTCTTCCTTTTCTAGTTGCTTTAGGTGTACAGTTAGGTTATTTATTTGACTTTTTTCTTGTTTCTTGAGGTATGCCTGTATTGATATGAACTTTCCTCTTCAGACTGCTTTGATAGTGTCCCACAGGTTTTGGGTTGTTGTGTTTTCATTTTCATTCGTTTCTATGCATATTTTGATTTCTTTTTTGATTTCTTCTGTGATTTATTGGTTATTCAGAAGCGTGTTGTTCAGCCTCCATATGTTGGAATTTTTAATAGTTTTTCTCTTGTAATTGAGATCTAATCTTAATGTATTATGGTCAGAAAAGATACTTGGAATGATTTCGATTTTTTTGAATTTATCAAGGTTAGATTTATGGCCCAGGATGTGATCTATCCTGGAGAAGCTTCCATGAGCACTTGAGAAAAAAGGTGAAATTCATTGTTTTGGGGTGAAATGTCCTATAGATATCAGTTAGGTCTAATTGGTCTATTGTATCATTTAAAGTTTGCGTTTCTTTGTTAATTTTCTGTTTGGTTGATCTGTCCATAGATGTGAGTGGGGTATTAAAGTCTCCCACTATTACTGTGTTATTGTTAATTTCCCCTTTCATACTTGTTAGCATTTGTCTTACATATTGCGGTGCTCCTATGTTGGGTGTATATATATTTATAATTGTTATATCTTCTTCTTGGATTGATCCTTTGATCATTATGTAGTGGCCTTCTTTGTCTCTTTTCACAGTCTTCACTTTAAAGTCTATTTTATCGGATATGAGTATAGCTACTCCTGCTTTCTTTTGGTCTCTATTTGCGTGGAATATCTTTTTCCAGCCCTTCACTTTCAGTCTGTATGTGTCCCTTGTTTTGAGGTGGGTCTTTTGTAGGCAGCATATATAGGGGTCTTGTTTTTGTATCCATTCAGCCAGTATTTGCCTTTTGGTTGGGGCATTCAACCCATTTACGTTTAAGGTAATTATTGATAAGTATGATCCTGTTGCCATTTACTTTATTGTTTTGGGTTCGGGTTTATATGCCCTTTTTATGTTTCCTGTCTAAAGAATATCCTTTAGCATTTGTTGGAGAGCTGGTTTGGTGGTGCTGAATTCTCTCAGTTTTCGCTTATCTGTAAAGCTTTTGATTTCTCCTTCATATTTGAATGAGATCCTTGCTGGGTACAGTAATCTGGGCTGTAGGTTATTTTCTTTCATCACTTTAAGTATGTCTTGCCATTCCCTCCTCGCCTGAAGAGTTTCTATTGAAAGATCTGCAGTTATCCTTATGGGAATCCCCTTGTGTGTTATTTGTTGTTTTTCCCTTGCTGCTTTTAATATTTGTTCTTTGTGTTTGGTCTTTGTTAATTTGATTAATATATGTCTTGGGGTGTTTCGCCTTGGGTTTATCCTGTTTGGAACTCTGGGTTTCTTGGACTTGGGTGATTATTTCCTTCCCCATTTTAGGGAAGTTTTCAACTATTATCTCCTCAAGTATTTTCTCATGGTCTTTCTTTTTGTCTTCTTCTTCTGGGACTCCCATTATTCGAATGTTGGAGCGTTTCATATTGTCCTGGAGGTCTCTGAGATTGTCCTCATTTCGTTTAATTCGTTTTTCTTTTTTCCTCTCTGATTCATTTATTTCTACCATTCTATCTTCTATTTCACTAATCCTATCTTCTGCCTCCGATATTCTACTATTTGTGGCCTCCAGAGTGTTTCTGATCTCTTTTATTGCATTATTCATTGTATATTGACTCTTTTTTATTTCTTCTAGGTCCTTGTTAAACCTTTCTTGCATCTTCTCAATCCTTGTCTCCAGGCTATTTATTTGAGATTCCATTTTGATTTCAAGATTTTGGATCATTTTCACTATCAATATTCGGAATTCTTTCTCAGGTAGATTCCCTATATCTTCCTCTTTTGCTTGGCTTGGTGGGCTTTTCTCCTGTTCCTTTACCTGCTGGGTATTCCTCTGTCTCTTCATCTTGGTTATATTGCTGCGTTTGTGGTGGACTTTCTATATTCTGGGAATTTGTGGAGTTCTCTTTATCATGGAGTTTCCTCTCTGTGGATGGGGTTATATCAGTGGCTTGTCAAGGTCTCTTGGTTAGGGAAGCTTGTGTTGGTGTTCTGGTGGGTGGAGCTGGATTTCTTCTCTCTGGAGTGCAATGAAGTGTCCAGTAATGAGTTATGAGATGTCAGTGGTTTTGGAGTAACTTTGGGCAGCCTGTATATTGAAGCTCAGGGCTGTGTTCCTGTGTTGCTGGAGAATTTGCATGGTATGTCTTGCTCTGGAACTTGTTGGCCCTTGGGTGGTGCTTGGTTTCAGTGTAGGTATGGAGGCGTTTGATGAGCTCCTGTTGATTAATGTTCCCTGGAGTTAGGAGTTCTCTGGTGTTCTCAGGATTTGGACTTAAGCCTCCTGCTTCTGGTTTTCAGTCTTATTTTTACAGTAGTCTCAAGACTTCTCCTTCTATACAGCACCATTGATAAAACATCTAGGTTAAAGATGAAAAGTTTCTCCACAGTGAGGGACACCCAGAGAGGTTCACAGAATTACATGGAGGAGAGAAGAGGGAGGAGAGAGATAGAGGTGACCAGGAGGAGAAGAGTGAGTGAAGTCGCTCAGTCATGTCCCACTCTTTGCGACCCCATGAACTGTAGCCTACGAGGCTCCTCCATCCATGGGATTTTCCAGGCAAGAATACTGGAGTGGGTTGCCATTTCCTCCTCAGGAGATCTTCCCGACCCAGGGATTGAACCCAGGTCTCCCACATTGTAGGCAGACGCTTTACCATCTGAATCCCCAGGGAAGTCTCAGGAGGATAAGAGGGGGAATCAAAAGGGGAGAGAGCAAGCTAGCCAGTAATCACTTCCCTATGTGCTCTCCACAGTCTGGATCCCTCAGAGATGTTCACAGAGTTACACAGAGAAGAGAAGAGGGAGGAAGGAGAGAGAGGTGGCCAGGAGGATAAAGGGGGTTATCAAAAGGAGAGAGACAGATCTGGCCAGTAATCAGTTCCCTAAGTGTTCTCCACAGCCCACACACAGAGATTCACAGAGTTGGGTAGAGAAGAAAAGGGGGAGAGGGGAGATAGAGGTGATGTGGTGGAGAAAAAGGGGAGTCAAAGGGGGGAGAGAGTAATCAGGCCAGTAACCTCACTCCCAAGTAAAAATGGGTACTGAAGATTGGGTTCTTAAAGGTATAAAGTTGATAACAAATCCAAAAAGGAAAGATTAAAAATCTTGAGTAGAGGTTAGATTCTCAAAAATACAATATTAAAACAAACAAATAAAAAACTGAAAATAAAAAAAAAACAAAGAAACAACAAAAACACAAAGTAACAGAAATTATATATATATATGAAGTTTGCTTTAAAAATAGCATCTTTCTTTTTTTGTGGCAAGGTAAGAGTAGGTTATAAAAATTAAAATTAAAGGAGTAATGGGGACTTAAAAATAAGAAATAAAATATATATTTTTTTGATTTAAAAATGATAATAGCAAAAATGTATCTAAGACTTTTTCTGGACCTGTTGCAGACAGTGTGGCTCAGTCCATTTTCAGATAGTTCCTTGGTCCGGCTTGTACTTCTCATGGTCTATAGGCCCCTTCCTATGTAGCTGGTGTTAACTATAGGGTTTTAATCTATTGCACCTGTCACTTCCAAAGCAGTTCCCTCTGTTTATGTTAGCTTCTTCTGTTTACTGGTCTCTTCAGTGTCTAATTTCTGCCCTGACATAAGGGGCATGGTGGTGGTCTCTTTTTTTAGGCTTGCTTATTCAGTGGTGCTTTGAGGAGGGAGGAACACTGCAAACAAATATCAGTGGCGTGTGTTCACAGTGATTCAGCCACACTGGGTTTGCCCCTGCTCATGGCGTGTGTTCTTTTCAAGTCTACACTGCTCAGACTCTATGTTGCTCTGCCGGGAACTGTCTGATGCGGGCCCTGGTTTGCATGCTCTTCCCAGGTCTAAGCCACTCAGATTCAGGTTCTCGGGTACTCCACAAAGGCACAGACTTGGTTGGGCCTGCGTTTTGCACCCATCCCAGGTCCGAGCAGCTCAGGTGACCAGGTCCTTGGAGTGCAGAGTCGCCCGCAGTTGAAAGCTGCGACTTATCCCCTTCCTCGTCCCAGCCGCTCAGTTTTCTGAGTGTACAAGGAGGGTGCCTTCTCTCTTCTGGGAAGCTGATCTCTGTCTGAGACCCTCCTAGTCAATGTCAACCGTCCAGAATCCCAAGAAGTCTTGGTTAGCAATAAAGTCTGCTTGCAGTTTGGTATAGGATGCCTCTCTGGGGCTGCAATTGCCCCCTTCTGGCTCTGGCTTCCCTCGCCTGCCTGTCTCTGGCGGGGGATGGGCTGGTCTGCAGCCGGCTAGCTCTGCTCAGTCCTTTGTTCTGAGAGTGTACCTGATGGTGGTTAGGGCTTTTCACCGGATCATGGGATAGCTATCCAGTCTGGGTTGCTGTCTCAAGCTAGTTCCCTCAGATTGCCCTCAGGGCATTGAGGCTCGGTCCTTATCCTAAGCAATGCCACCCTCTCCTCCCTGTCCCTCCCCAATCTGGCTTGCTAGTGGGGGATGCGAGCGTCTGGGCTGTTGCACCACTGCGAGTTGCTGTTGGGCACGTAATCTGTGGGTTTTAATTATTTATTTATTTTTCCTCCTGGTTATTTTGCCCTCTGAGATTCCAAGGCTCGCTGCAGACCCTCCAGAGAGATTATTTCCTGGTGTTTGTAAACTTCTCTCTTTTTTAAGACTCGCTTCCCGGGAAAGATCTCTGTCCCTACCTCTTTTCTCTCTCTTTTTATCTTTTATATTTTGTCCTACCTCTTTTTGAAGACAATAGGCTGCTTTTCTGGGTGCCTGATGTCCTCTGCCAGCATTCAGAAGGTGTTCTGTGGAATTTGCTCTGTGCTCAAATGTTCTTTTGATGAATCTATGGGGTAGTCCTATTCCTCCGCCATCTTAGGACCGCCTCCACACCGTTTCTATTTTTCACCCACTTTTCTGCTTATCTCTTCCTATTGAGGAATCTATAAAAGGTAAAACCCTAGATTCCTTGACTGTCTTGTAATTAGAGAAAGGCCAAAAATGCAATGCTGGCCAAAAAGACACAAAGAAGGCACTGATTCCACCATTTTCCAATCATCTCCCTTCCTGCCAGAATGCCCATCTGAGACCTAGATCATAGAAATTACCCAAAAAAGCAGAAGAAAAGATAGAAGAAATCTATACTTCAAATGCCATTAGTTAGAAATAACCCCAGTTCTGGATCCTCTGTACCTCAGTTCTTAAATGTGGGGAATTATAAGATGTGTGCTAAAGTGGGATTTGCACTAACATGGTACATAGTATGTGCGTTTATATGTTGTTGTTCAGTTGCCAAGTTGTGTCTGACTCTTTGCAACCCGATGGACTGCAGCAGGCCAGGTTCCTCTGTCCTCCACTATCTCCCAGCTGCTAAGTCACTTCAGTCTTGTCTGACTCTGTGTGACCCCATAGACCGCAGCCCACCAGTGTCCCCCATCCCTGGGATTCTCCAGGCAAGAATACTGGAGTGAGTTGCCATTTCCTTCTCCAATGCAGGAAAGTGAAAAGTGAAAGTGAAGTCACTCAGTCGTGTCCGATTCCTAGCAACCCCATGGACTACAGCCTACCAGGCTCCTCCATCCATGGGATTTTTCAGGCAAGAGTACTGGAGTGGGGGTGCCATTGCCTTCACTATCTCCCAGAGTTTGTTCAAATTCATGTCCATTGAGGCAGTGAAGCTGTCTAACCATCTTATCCTCTGCCAACCCCTTATCCTTTTTCCTTCAATCTTTCCCAGCATTAGGGTCTTTTCCAATGAGTCAGGTCTTCCCATCAGGTAGCCAAAGTATTGGAGCTTCAGCTTCAGTATCATTCCTTCCAGATAAATATTCAGTGTTGATTTACTTTAGGATTGACTGGTTTGATCTCCTTGAAGTCCAAAGGGCTCTCAAGAGTTTTCTCCAGCACCACATTTCAAAAGTATTGATTCTTGAGTGCTCAGCCTTATTTATGGTCCGAGTCTCACATCTGTACCTGACTACTGGAAAAACCATAGCTTTGACTAGATGGACCTTTGTTGGCAAGTAATGTCACTCCTTTCTAATATGTCTAGGTTTGTCATAGCTTTCTTCCAAAGGGCAAGCATCTTTTCATTTTATGGCTGCAGTCATCATCCAAGTGATTTTGAAGCCCCCTCCCCCCCGCCCCGCCCAGCTCCAAATTGC
>SJYT01039760.1:202840-258658 GCA_006410635.1 Cephalophus harveyi
CGCCCAGCTCCAAATTGCAGAGTAGTAAAGAATCCACCTGCCAATGCAGGAGACACAAGCGAGGTGGGTTCAATCCCCGGGTAGGGAAGATGCCCTTGAGGAGGAACTGTCAACCCAGTGAACCAGTGAAGTTGTTCAGTCGTGTATGACTCTTTGCAATCCTATGGACTCTAGCCTACCAGGCTCTAGCAAACTACTCCAGTATTATTGCCTGAAAAATTTCACGGACAGAGCAATCTGGTGGATTCCAGTCCATGGGGTCACAAAGAGTTGGACACAACTGAGTGACTGAGCATGTATCTGTTTATATGGGCTGTGTGCTAACTTGATATATGTAAACCAACATGGGGCATGCATTAACATGGACACACACTAAAATGATACTTATGCAAATCTGAGGTATGCATTAACAAGGGATAACATGACAAGTACACTAATATACACTAATAAGGATTCTCACTTTTATAGGACATACACTAAAATGGAACACACCTTACCATGAGGTGGGCTGATATATGATAACATGGACTATTATCAGGTGTGTGCTGATATGGGGTATACACTAATGGACATGCACTAATATGAAGTGAGCATTAAACCTGACTTACCTGCTCCTGAGGGAAAAACCCAGGAAAAAATATTGAACTCCTACTACTTAGAAACAGTCTTTTCCTACTACACAGAAACCAAAATGACCTTGCAAGAATAATTTGCAAAGTAAATACTCAGGCAAGGGCAGCAATAATTTTCCTAATATGGTAATTTGGGTAAAAAGCTTCTAAGTGGGTCTAAGAAGAGTGCCAATCCTGTCAGAGTGAACGAGCCTCAGTTTCCTGGTGCAGAAGTCAGAGAGTTTTGCTTTTGCTGGAGTTGGAAAATAACTGCATCTTTCAAATTAGTCTTTTTCAGTAGGTCAGCAGCCGCTAGTGCCAATTCCTAGCACACCTAGTGCTTTGCATATAACCAGTACTCCATACAACATCTGTTGTTAACATTGATACAAATGGAATGAATTAGATTCATTAGCTTATTATGAATCATCTAAAAAAAAAAAAGAAAAGAAAAAAATCCTGCAGATTTGAGAAGAGTACAAAATTAAGCAAAAGTTTAGTAAATTTCTGTTCTGTATTTCATACTAAACTTTATTCTGAACAGAAAAAAAAAATAAATCTTTTATTTGGACTATAATAAGCCCAATGCATATATAATGCATTTAAACCAAAGTAATTTAATTCTTTGACCAGGTTGCTGGCTAGAGAAGTTACACTTGGAAATCCACTTCCATTTTCTGTTTCAAACTTTGATGATTTTGTAAAAAGTAAATTAGTTTAATAATTTAACAAGGATGAGCTGAATATTGTCTTCTGTTATTCTGCCAGAGAGGCAATCATGCTGTCTTACTTTAAAATTAAATCTTAACTATATTTTCTATTGTGTGCTTCCTGTTGTTCTAAACAAGACTAATTATTTTATACAAGTCATTGAGCAGTCACCACTAAGATAATATTGATTCTGAATATGTCTCTTTTATATTTTGAAAAAAAAAAAAATCAGTGTAAAAAAACCCCACAGTCTTTCAAAGTTCAATTTAATATTACTTTTAACCAGTAGAATCTTAGACCAAAAAAGGTATCTTTCACTTTTGGAACATAGAAGTAAAATAAAGGATTTTTTCCTAAGATAATTTCATGAAATGAAAAATCTAAAACGCATTTGGAAAAAAAAGGAAGCATTTCTCTGTCCTTGGGTATATCATCTTTGAGGACTGGTGCAGAAGTCAGAGAGTTTTGCTTTTGCTGGAGTTGGAAAATAACTGCATCTTTCAAATTAGTCTTTTTCAGTAGGTCAGCAGCCGCTAGTGCCAATTCCTAGCACACCTAGTGCTTTGCATATAACCAGTACTCCATACAACATCTGTTGTTAACATTGATACAAATGGAATGAATTAGATTCATTAGCTTATTATGAATCATCTAAAAAAAAAAAAGAAAAGAAAAAAATCCTGCAGATTTGAGAAGAGTACAAAATTAAGCAAAAGTTTAGTAAATTTCTGTTCTGTATTTCATACTAAACTTTATTCTGAACAGAAAAAAAAAATAAATCTTTTATTTGGACTATAATAAGCCCAATGCATATATAATGCATTTAAACCAAAGTAATTTAATTCTTTGACCAGGTTGCTGGCTAGAGAAGTTACACTTGGAAATCCACTTCCATTTTCTGTTTCAAACTTTGATGATTTTGTAAAAAGTAAATTAGTTTAATAATTTAACAAGGATGAGCTGAATATTGTCTTCTGTTATTCTGCCAGAGAGGCAATCATGCTGTCTTACTTTAAAATTAAATCTTAACTATATTTTCTATTGTGTGCTTCCTGTTGTTCTAAACAAGACTAATTATTTTATACAAGTCATTGAGCAGTCACCACTAAGATAATATTGATTCTGAATATGTCTCTTTTATATTTTGAAAAAAAAAAAAATCAGTGTAAAAAAACCCCACAGTCTTTCAAAGTTCAATTTAATATTACTTTTAACCAGTAGAATCTTAGACCAAAAAAGGTATCTTTCACTTTTGGAACATAGAAGTAAAATAAAGGATTTTTTCCTAAGATAATTTCATGAAATGAAAAATCTAAAACGCATTTGGAAAAAAAAGGAAGCATTTCTCTGTCCTTGGGTATATCATCTTTGAGGAATAGGTGGTACTCATTATTTTTGAAAAGTTTTATAGTGATTATTTGTTCAAAATCTTAATCTAAAATGAAACAAGCCACTGGGGAATTTTTTAATCTTATTTACAATAGCTATTATTTTTATATGTGATTCAAATGCAAGATGTTTTTCTATTTTCCCCATAAAGAAACATCTTTTTATATATTATTCCTTAAATAAAATCTCAAGACATTGACATTTTGCTAATACCCAGTGAAATTTTCACTAAGTAAATGTTCACACACTACAAGGCAATACTTATCATTTTACATTGCTATTGCTATTCAGTCATCTGTCAAATATTGAATTAGCACCTACCATGTGTTAAGTGCTCATCTCAGTCCTGTTTACTTTTATTGTCATATTTACTTTTACAATTGTCCTTTTCAATTTACTCCTTACCCAAACCAACTTTATAGTATCTTTTAATAATATCTTTAAAATGAAAATATGATTATATTTAGATATTTGAGTTAAAAATTCTTAAGTTAAGCATGATATTTCCTGCTAGCAATATTCATTCTAAAAATTCATTGGGAAATTAGTATATAATTGCATACTACAAAGTTTGTATCTAAAATGATTTTCTACATTTAAAAAGTAAGCATTTTAAAGCAAATATTAACAGGATTATGCTCTGATCATGTCTGTACTGGATTTCTTCAGGTAGTTTTTAGTGCATCTCTATCTGGGCATAGGAGGTGCCTCATAATTTTGCTTTCAGGCTTTCAAGTTGGAGCCAACAGTGGTGTCTTACAGTTGTTCTTTGCGACATACACCAAATCCTTTTATAAAAGATAGCAAAAGTTTAATGGAACAATTGGCTTTGCCTCTTATAAATTTATCCAATTAGTAAATTATTTCTCCATTCCTTCACAGTAGTTAGCATCAGCCCTACAGCAACCTTCCTTGAATTGCATATATGCATGTGTGTGTATGTATATGTATATGTGCGTGTGTGTGTGTGTGCGTGCGCAGGCATACATGCTCAGAGGTGTGCACACTGAGTTGCACAGAGGGTTAAAATCTTCGTTGTGAAATAACAAAATAAGCCTCTATTTGAATCCCTTCCAGAACATGATTTGTAAATTCCTAGGTCCTCATTCTCTACAGTTGTAAAATTGATAGTATTTCAACTTCCTACAGGATTGTTTGGAGAATCACAAATTTCAAGCATTGAACCTAATTCTCCTCAGTAAATGGTAGGTGTTTTTATACATGAGCAGCAAACTATCTGTAATCTCAATTTTATAACTGGCTTGATGTGTGTGAGGCAGGAGGGCTGATTTCCAAAAACACAGTCAAGATATAATAATAGTTGTTGAGTTGAAGTCTTTTACTTAATAGTCTATGTAAAGAATTCTCAGCACTCTCAATATCAGAAATAACTCCACTGATTACCCAATTACTGAGGAATGTATAAAATATGTTTCCATCCAACACTGACACTTCACCTTTCATAATTCTTCCTGAGAGAAGATACTCCAACTCTTTGATTAATTGCCAAATGATTTCAGCATCTAGACCTCATTTTCCTTAGTTCATTAATGATAATATAGGGATGACGTCAGTTTAGAAAATTAATATTTATAACAGTGAGTTCAGCAAAATTGTAAAAATCATTTGGACATCTCATTTAAAAAATATTGTGCAAGGACACATATTTTTATTCCATGCTTTTATTAACTTGCTCTTCTTAACATTATAAGAAGAAAAAAATACTGTCAAACTCTGACTTGGTGTAAGATTGAAGCAAATTACTCCATCATACTTAATTAGAAGAGAAGACATTTTGAAACATGCTGTTTGTTTTTCAACCTCAGTCTGACATGCTGATGAAAGCAATTAAGCAACAAGTCCTGCTACTAAGAACAGCAGTCCAGCCCAGGGGACACAGTGCACTTGTGGGGATCAATTTACTGACTAGACTCCCGTAATTTCCATGTAACCAGCCCATGTTCTTGGAAATAAAATACACATGTAAATTGTTTTCAAAAATGAAGCTGTCTCTATTTCTTAAAATATCAAACTAATAATCTAGATCATTATGTTCAACAGGGTCAGCCACAGCCAATAGATAGATTACAGTAAGATTCCCAGAGGTCA
This sequence comes from Cephalophus harveyi, assembly GCA_006410635.1. NCBI lineage: Eukaryota > Metazoa > Chordata > Mammalia > Artiodactyla > Bovidae > Cephalophus > Cephalophus harveyi. The sequence goes on from SJYT01039760.1 coordinate 207,661, forward strand.
GTAAGTGTGAAGCAAAAGCCAACTTGAAGAATAATTAAACAAATTAAAAATGTTCTCTAGTGAACAAAAAAAATCAACAAGTGATAACATGTGTGTCATTTTTAAATTCCCCAAATTCTCAAGCATAACTAGAGGTGTGCATGAATTTACCCTGAGGAAGATACCTGTTTATTACAGGGTACTGGGAGAAGCAATTACCTTCTTTCAGCTAATCTCAATACTATTTACAAGAGATGAGTTGGAGGCAAATAGGTAAGTATACCAACACAAAAGTCACAATTTAGTCATGTGGCTATTATTGTTTTAATGATGCTCCCTACACTGAGTGTTGCTGACAAGAGTCAGGAGACAATGAATAGCACTTCCCAATTTAGCCATGTTTATATTAACTGCAGCCCACCCAGAGGACCAATTACAGTTGTTAGAGCCTGTCTTTCTCAAATGTCAGAGTTGAATGAGCCTTGAGTTGGTTAAGAGTATTATTTTGTAATAGGATATGCTTATATCCTGAGATATGCAGATGATACCACTCTAATGGCATAACATGAAGAGGGACTAAAGAACCTCTTGATGAAGGTGAAAGAGGTGAGTGAAAAGACTGGTTTAACTCATCATTCAAAAAAGATCATGGCATCTGATCCCATCACTTCATGGCAAATAAAAGGGGAAAAATTGGAAACAGTGACAGAATTATTTTCTTGGCCTCCAAAATTACTGTGGATGACAACTGCAGCTATGAAATTAAAAGATGCTTGCTCCTTGAAAGAAAACCTATGACAAACCTAGACAGCATATTGAAAAGCAGAGACATCACTTTGCCAACAAATATTTGTAGTCAGAGCTATAGTTTTACCAGTAGTCATGTATGGATATAATAGTTCAACCAGAAAGAAGGCTGAGCACCAAAAAAAAATTGATACTTTTGAATTGCAGTACTAGAAGAGACTCTTGAGAGCCCCTTGGACAGCAGGGAGATCAAAACAGTCAATCCTAAAGGAAATCAAGCCTGAATATTCACTGGGAGAACTGATACTGAAGCTGAAGCTCCAATATTTTGGCTACTGGGTACAAGAAGAGCTGATTCATTGGAAAACATCCTGATGCTGGGAAAGACAGGGTAGGAGGAGAAGAGAGTGGTAGAGGATGAAATGGTTAGATAGCACCACTGACTCAATGGACATAAAAATAGAGAAAACTCTGGGAGATAGTGAAGGATAGGGAAGCCTGGCATGTTGCAGTCCATAGGATGACAAAGAGTCAGACACAACTTGGCAACTGAACAACAGCAGCATGCTTACATCTCAGAGGGCATGCAGTTTCCTGTCCAGTCCTTTTTAGTGCTCACATTTTCCTAGATATTAAATCTACCTTAATCAAAATTGTGTGTTTTATGTAAGTTCAGAATAAATACAATTCATATATGCTTCAAAATTTAGTCAGTCTATGTACTTTTCACAGATCAGCTTCATTTATTACCTCTAAAATTTCCTCCATCTCTTAGAATTTAAGAAAAATGCATCATCTTCCTTCTAGCATTGTTGGAAATTAAACATGGTATAAAAGGCAGTAGGGTGAAGAACCCAAAAAGTATATAATGGACTCAAATCAGAAAGATTTCAGCTGTAATTAATGGAATCGTCCAATTAAAATTGAATTAGAATATGTAAATCTATTTTGTCACTAAGGAATATATAGAGGGTCTTCCCAGGGTTTATTTATTAAGCATCACACTGGCACCATCAATAACCAAATGCTTCTATCTTTCTCCTTAGCCATCTTCAGCTTGTTGGCTTCAACCTCCAGGTCTGTGCCCTCCAGAATCTGAGCTAACTGTCACTGATATAGGCATGCTCCCATAAGGCTATGCTCAGTGGGAACAAGGGAAATATATTCTCATGCATTTCTTCCATAAATTGATTGCTTACCTCTCCCATCTTACCTTCTGCCACATTTGATCTCTCATAGTGTTTACTCTTTAACCTATTCTAGCTCCCATTGACCTACTTTGGTGGTGGGAGTTTAGTTGCTAAGTCGTGTCCAATTCTTACAACCCCAGGGAATGTAGCCTGCCAGGCTCCTCTGTCCATGGGATTCTCCAGGCAAGAATATTGCAGTGGGTTGCCATTTCCTTCTCCAACTGACCTACTTTAGATACCAGCTAACCTCAAAGTAGGCTAGGAAATAAAATATATTGTCTAAATTTTCAGTCTTTATGGGCAATAAAGAGAACAAAGAGACAAAAGCCATGACTCATTCAGTTCAAACGGTACAATCTCTGAGCTTTAACCATTCAAATTCCTGCAGTCTCTCTGCTGCTGCTGCTGCTAAGTTGCTTCAGTCGTGTCAGACTCTGTGCGACCCCATAGACGGCAGCCCACCAGGCTCCCCCGTCACTGGGACTCTCCAGGCAAGAACACTGGAGTGGGTTGCCATTTCCTTTTCCAATGCATGAAAGTGAAAAGTGAAAGTGAAGTCGCTCAGTTGTGTCCAACTCTGTGCGACCCCATGGACTGCAGCCTACCAGGCTCCTCTGCCCATGGGATTTTCCAGGCAAGAGTACTGGAGTGGGGTGCCATTGCCTTCTCCTAGGGAATGGTATACATATATTGATGTGGATGGGACAGGGATTGGGGGAGAAATAGAAATGCAGTATGGGGAAAACATGGAGGAATTTTTATGAAAATGTTTTTCCCATAATCCGATTTTATCACTGAGCATCCAGAAACTAGCCAGGTGCCAAATACCAAAATATGTCTGAAAAACTGCACTGAAGAATGCTCAGAAACCATATTATTTCATGAGGGAAACCAAGGGAAAAATTTAAGCAGATAGCTGACCTTCTTCCAGATAAATTTTGTTTTAAGGTATTTCATATTTTCCTTTTCCAAGGGGCTTTGGAAATAACTTCAGTATGGATGATGATAACTGATGAAATTTGTTGGGACCACGACCATTGCTCTAGAGAGAGGGTCACACTTTTTTACCCCATCACAGGAAGAATACTTTCTGTAGCAGTCCAGCAAAACTGAAGCTCCATCTCTTCCATAACAACCACGCCTACCTTCTTAAATCTAATCACATTTATCTTACTCTGGATGATACATCTGCATTCCTTCTGTTTTTAAATGCACCAATATCATATCTTTCCTGGGTTGAAACTAATATTTTGAATTCCTTTCTTTCCATCTCACTTCATTTATTCCCATATTCAGAAGAAAATTCACATCTTCAGACAGGGTGTCTTGAGAGTCCAATATAAATTAAGTCCTCTTGTTTTTTTTCCTTTATAGTACTTTGGACTATTTCTTCAAAAGAATTTGATACTGCATGATTTATTTGATTGACTATTAAATGTTTGCCACTTCATTAAACACTGGCAGTTTAAGGAAGCAAAGTCTTGTGGGTTTTACTCATTAATGTAGTTGCAGAATCTAGCATAGACGCCAGGTCAGGGTAACCGTTAATATTCATTGAATCAGTATATAAATAGATACCGTGAGCTCTTATTTCCTAATTTTCCAACTGATAGAACTGGTTTGTTATGGTTGTCCTGTTACCCCTTGTGTTCTATAAGCTCCATGAAAACAGAGATGCTATTTTTAAGTCTTTTGGAGATTAACATTATGTCTTTCTCTTAGAAGGAAGCATTAGTATTTGTTGATTGATGTTGGAAATGGTTGTTACATGTATAAACCTTAAATATCTCATAGAGTAAGCTTATGAAAATGATATGAGAATTCTGGCTCCACTTAAGATATTAAAAGCTGATGGATATGCAATACAATATAGCTATGTTCAGATAGAGGGATTGGAGACTTTCTGAGTTTATATGAGATAAGTTTACATGAGTAATATGACCTTAATTTATTGTAACTGGTATGACTAGCTATTGGCTTGTCTGATCTACGTGTACAGTGGTGAAAAAAGGAATGCTATGGGTAAGAAACAACAAGAATATATACTTCAAGAAACTATAATTCATTATTATTACCATAAAATTAAAATGGAATTAAAGAAACATTTGGGTAAGACATAGAGCTGAAGAGAGGCTGGGGGCAGATCTGGAGAATCCGAGATCAAAAATATAGCCAAGGTTTACCACTGGCCCTCACTTCAACATCTATAGCAAAAACTCTATACTCTCTCCCCACCTTCCTCACCCAATCTTTTATTTCAAGGCAGTTTCTAACTCTGGATTATGGGGGTTTAATACGGTGCAGGTCAGTGATTCTGCTGTGTCTCCCTGGGGATGTTCCTCTGCTCTGAATAGTAATGAATCTGCAGAACAATTTACCCAGACATTTGCATGCCAATTGTAAGTCAAAAGTGCTCTGATGGAACTGTCAGTGATGAAGTGAGATTTTTTTTTCCTCTCATAAATATATTAAAAATGAAATAGGAAAAACACTACGTCTATTCATATGAAGCTGTGATTTTTGTTCAGTGATTTTAATGAATGTGTGGGCTTTCTTTAAATACCAGCCCCAGCCATTGATTGCCAAATGTGATCCCTTCCAAGTCTCTCCAATATCCAGGTCTCCAATTACACACACACACACACAAAGGATTCAATTTCTGTTTAAATTTCATTGATATTACATTCCAATGCTTACGTAAACACAGAAGCTGTATACTCATAAACACATCCCAGCATTGTTGGGTTTTTCCTCTCATAAAATAATTCTCCCCTGGAGACACTGCAGTAGGCTATCAGCCAGGTACAGTTTAGAATAAAATTAATAAACTAAAATGGTAGGAATGTACAGATGAAAATGATAAAATTAAGTACTACTTGAAAATAATTTTGAACTGATTGTATAACAGAGATATCTGTATTTGTCTTCCTGCTTCATTTCACTGAAATTAGCATAAAACAAGCTTTGTTTCTCAAATACTTAGGGGACATTGGGAAAAGATGTTTGGAAACAATATTATGCCAATTAAAGGCAAGGCTGGAGTTTCCAGCCCCTTTCTCTGAGATGTAATTGGTTTATTCTCTGTAGACAGCGGCCTGCAAAGTCGTAACTAGTGTGAGACCCTTGTTGATGTTATAGAACCAACACAATTACAGATCCCTGCTTGTCCATAGCAACAGAACGCATGTGTTCCTCAAAAGATTCCATGTCTACTCTATATCTTAGCATCAAATCAATTTTGGTCTTAGGCACATCTGTTGATAATTACCTATTTTAAAAAAGTTCTTTTAGAACATTGATAAGTAAGATATCTGCATTTTTTAAATACCAAGAATCTAACAATTTTACAAAATTAGGCTTCTTGTGATTGCAAATTTAGTTGTTGTTCAGTCACTCAGTCATGTCTGATTCTTTGAGACCCCTTGTACTGCAGCATGCAAGGCTTCCCTGTCCTTCATCATATCTCAGAGTTTGCTCAAACTCATGTCCACTGAGTCGGTGATGCCACCCAACCATCTTATCTTCTGTTGTCCCCTTCTCCTCCTGTCTTCAATCTTTCCCAGCATCAGGTCTTTTCCAATGAGTCAGCTCTTTGCATCAGGAGGCCAAAGAACTGGGGCTTCAGCTTCAGCATCAGTCCTTCCAATGAATATTCAGGATTGATTTCCTTTAGGATTGACTGGCTTGATTTCCTTGCTGTCCAAGGGACTCTCAAGAGTCTTCTCCAGCACCAATTCAAAGGCACCAATTCTTTGGTGCTCAGCCTTTTCGTTGTCCAGCTCTCACATCTGTACATGACTTATTGGAAAAACTTGGACTATACAGAATTTTGTAGGCAAAGTAATCTTTACGCTTTTAATACACTGTCTAGGTTATTCATTGCTTTTCTTCCAAGGAGCAAGCATCTTTTAATTTCATGGCTGTAGCCACTGTCCATAGTAATTTTGGAGCCCAAGAAAATAAAGTCTATCAATGTTTCCATTGTTTCCACTTCTATTTGGCATGAAGTGTTGGGGCCAGATGCCATGATCTTTGCTTTTTGAAAAAGAAAATATTAAAATTTGGCTTTCATCCTTGTATTACATCGGAAGAACTACTTCCTTTTATTATGCAATAAAAATTCTGTCATATGTCCTATTTAAGTTTTTACTTTGATTTTGTGTGTTAGACACTCAGTCGTGTCTGACTCTTTGCGACCCTGTGGACTGTAGCCCACCATGCTCCTCCATCCATGGGATTCTCAAGGCAAGAATACTGGAGTAGGTTGCCATTTCCTTCTCCAAGGAAAATCATTACTGAGTGTTATATCTAACAACATTGCAGTGCTTAAATTTAGATATTCTGATTTCACCTCATCATTATTACTATTACTTAATTCTTCTCTTTGGTGGTTATATTTAGGTATATCTGAGCTTTGTTGCATTGATTTGGAATTTTGGGTTAGAGAGTTTAACCCTGTTTTGGTATTTGTTCTGTTAAGTTCAGTCTCTCAGTCATATGTGACTCTTTGTGACCCTATGAACTGCAGCATGCCATGCCTCCCTGTCCATTACCAACTCCCAGAGTCCACCCAAACCCATGTCCATTGAGTCAGTGATGCCATCCAACCATCTTATCCTCTGTCGTCCCCTTCTCCTCCTACCCTCAATCTTTCCCATAGTCATGTTGTACATTTCATTAAACATAATTTCAAGTATTTTTTGAAAGCTTTTGGGGAAAAATAGCTAATATTTATAAACACATTAGACATTCCTGAAAACAAGAATATTTTCATATATGAGAGTTCCACCAGGGAGTTTCAGTATATCTGATATCATAGGTAAAGTGCTCTTTCTCTCTTTTACAGTACTTTCAAAACAGGTGATATCTTCTATTATTGTTGTTTGAATCTGATCACTTGGATGTGAAGTGATGGGACAGAAAGACCAAAATACCCCAACTTGATGACTTCATAAAACTCACACATTTTCTTCATGGATGTTGTGTGAATGTTACAATCCACAGCAAAATCTTTATCTATTGGATGTTTTTTAATGCCAAGGTAGAGGTGAAAATGGTGTAGAGCAGGTAACATTTAGAGTCAGATTTCTTGGGCTAGGGGCCTCAGCTCTTTCACTTGTTGACTGCGAGACTGTTGAAAAAGTAGATTTTGGAACCACATTGGCCTGAGCTATGAAATGGAGATTGTGGTAGAATTTGTGCTAAGTCTTGTTTTCAGTCAACAATAATTTAATAGTTACCACTGCAAGGTAATTTCATTTATTATTAGCTCATTTAATCTATTAGTTCTGAGATTTTTCATAAAAACAGTAGAGGAAAATTGATACTCAGAAAAATTAAGCAATTGACCAAGATCATATAGTTAAAACATAGCACATCTACTCTGAAATTTCCTACAACTTAATTGACATGATAATCAAGACCATCCTTTTGAAATGTAAAGTGTAAGTATTTCTTTAGAGGGTCCCTAATCTTGAAAGACTGCACTCACTGCCTTCCTGGGAGGTCAGCTGCCCTTGTATTTAGTAGGCTGCCTATGGTTCTCCACTCACCGCAGAGACCAGATTGCTGGGCAATCATCCGGGGTCTGTTTCTCTCACTGGACCATAATATACTTCAATGGATGGGCTGTATCTAACCTTTGCACCACTATTATAATAACTCAATCAACATTTGCTTAGTGAGTAAATGAACATATAAATGAACTAATAATATTTGCTTCATGGCTTAGATTCCTCCACAGCAGAAGCTCATCTGAACAAGACCATCATGGGGCAGACAGGGCTCATTATCTTCAGGATACCCTTTCTACTTTTATTCTCTTTTATATAAACTTTATTTATTTTGGTTAGTGATGCACCTAGCTAATTTTTAATTTTTCTAGTTTTTATTGAACGTAAGAGAAGGCAAATGACATAGTATTGTTGTTGTCACCCAGTAGTGTCCAATTCTTTGTGACCCCATGGAGTGCAGCATTCCAGGCCTCCCTGTCCCTCATCATCTCCTAAAGTTTGCCCAAGTTCATGTCCATTGCATCAGTGATGCCATCCAGCCATCTCACCGTCTGATGCCTTTTCTCTTTCAGCCCTTGCTCTTTCCCAGCATCAGGGAATTTTCCAGTGACTCATCTGTTTGCATCATATGAGCAAAATACTGGAGCTTCAGTTTCAGCATCAGTCCTTCCTGTGAGGATGCAGGATTGATCTCCCTTAAGACTGACTGGTTTGATCTCCTTGCTGTCCAAGGGACTCTCAGGAGTCTTCTCCAGCACCACAGTTCGAAGACATCAATTCTTTGGCATTTTACCTTCTTTATCGTCCAGGTCTCACAACTGTACGTGACCACTGGAAAGATAATAGCCTTGACTATATGGACCTTTTTCAGCAGAGTCATGTCTTTGCTTTTCAACATACTGTTTAGGTTTGTCATAGCTTTCCTGCCAAAAAGCAATCATCTTCTGATTTCATGGCTAGGGCCACCATCCACAGTGATTTTAGAGCCCAAGAAGAGGAAATCCGTCACTACATCCACCTTTCCCCTTCTATTTGCCATGAAGTAATGGGGCTGGATGTAGGATCTTAGTATTTTTTAATATTTAGCCTTAAGCCAGCTCTTTCACTCTCCTCCTTCATCAAGAGGCTTTTTAGTTCCTCTTTGCTTTCTGCCATTAGAGTGGTATCATCCACATACATTAGGTCATTGATGAGTCTCCAGTCTATCTTGATTCCAGCTTATAACTCATCTAGCCCTGCATTTCTCATGATGTGCTCAGCCTATAGGTTAAACAAACAGGGTGACAGCAGAAAGCACTGTTGTACTCCTTTCTCAGTCTTGAACCAATCAGTTGTTCCATACAGGGTTCTAACTGTTGCTTTTTGACTCACATACAGGTTTCTCAGGAGACAGGTAAGATGGTCTGTTATCCACATCTCTATCAGAGATTTCCATGATTTGTTATGATCCACACAGTCAAAAGCTTTAGTGTAGTCAATGAAACAGAGGTATATATTTTTGTGGAATTCTCTTGCTTTCTCTATGATCCAGTGAATGTTGGCAATTTGATCTCTGGTTTCTCTGCCTTTTCTAAACCCAGATTGGACATCTGGAAATTCTGTTAACATGCTGAAGCCTAGAATGCAAGATTTTAATCATGACCTTACTAGCATAGGAGATGAGTGCAATTATCTGAGGGTTAGAACATTCTTTAGTACTACCCTTCTTGGGAATTGGGATGACGATTGACCTTTTCCAGTCCTGTGGCCACTGCTAGGTCTTCCAGATTTGCTGCCATATTGAATGCAACATCTTGATGGCATCATCTTTTAGGGTTTTGAACAGTTCTACTGGAATTCCATTGCATCTACTAGCTTTATTAACAGCAGTGCTTCCTAAGGCCCACTTGACCTCACACTCCAGAATGTCTGGCTCTGGGTGACTGACTACCCATCATAGTAATCTGGTTTATTAAGATCTTTTTTGTACAGTTCTTCTGTGTATTCTTTCCATCTCTTCTTGCTCTCTTCAGTGTCTATAAGGTCTCTACTCTTTCTGTACTGTATTGTGACCAATTTTCCTGAAAACATCTCTAGTAGTCCCCCTTCTGCTGTTTTCTTCTAGTTTTATGCACTATTCATTGAAGAAAGCTTTCTTGTCTCTCCTTGCTATTCTTTGAACTCTGCATTTATTTGGATGTAACTTTCCCTTTTTCCCTTGTTTTTCACTTCTCTTCTCTTCAATAAAATGTAAGCAAATATATACTGGGAATTTCTGGAAAGCCTTTGCTTTGCTAATGCAACCATTACAGTTCCTTTTTAATTCTTTCTTCTACCTGAAACAGTCACTGAGGCAAGAAGGAGAGAAGCCTTTTTGCAAGAAAGAAAGCCAGAAACACCCTGGTTCCTAAAGCAGCTGCAGAAGCCTAGGACTGCTCAACTTTGGATTCCTATTACATGATAAGTATCAATAATCTCCGTTTGGCTAAGACATTATCATAGGCTTTCTGTTACATACAGCCTAATAAAATCCATAGCTAACAGTATTCAAAAGATTACTTGAACTAATTGCCTTAGAGCAAATTAATAAGTGTAATAACCATGATAGTGAACAGATAATTTTCTCTTTTGGCTTCAAAACTTAATTACAGTATCCATTTTTAGGAAGAAATGATCAATTTTGTCATGCATTTTGTTGGGATGCAACTTCATCATCTGTCTGACATGCTCAAATGCAGGCATGCCTATACAATACTCTTCCAGATACTTCTAATCTCTCCAAGGTTTGGTGTAAATATGCACAAATTCATGTCTAATCTTAGTTCTAATTTGAGATAGACCTGATATATGTCGAAGAAGGCAACACTGGACTAAAAACTTGAAGTCGTCTCAGTTCAGTTCAGTCACTCAGTCGTGTTTGACTCTTTGCGACCCCATGAATTGCAGCATGCCAGGCCTCCCTGTCCATCACCATCTCCCGGAGTTTACTCAGACTCACGTTCATCGTGTCTGTGATGCCATCCAGCCATCTCATCCTCTGTCATCCCCTTCTCCTCCTGCCCCCAATCCTTCCCAGCATCAGAGTCTTTCCCAATGACTCAGCTCTTCGCATGAGGTGGCCAAAGTATTGGAGTTTCAGCTTTAGCATCAGTCCTTCCAAAGTAATCCCAGGGCTGATCTCTTTCAGAATGGACTGGTTGGACCTCCTTGCAGTCCAAGGGACTCTCGAGTCTTCTCCAACACCACAGTTCAAAAGCATCAATTCTTCGGCGCTCAGCCTTCTTCACAGTCCAACTCTCACATCCATACATGACCACAGGAAAAACCATAGCCTTGACTAAATGGACCTTAGTTGACAAACTAATGTCTCTGCTTTTGAATATACTATCTATGTTGGTCATAACTTTTCTTCCAAGGAGTAAGTGTCTTCTAATTTCATGGCTGCAGTCACCATCTGCAGTGATTTTGGAGCCCCCCAAAATAAAGTCTGACACTGTTTCCACTGTTTCCCCATCTATTTGCTATGAAGTGATGGGACCAGATGCCATGATCTTCGTTTTCTGAATGTTGAGCTTTAAGCCAACTTTTATGCTTTCCTCTTTCACTTTCTGCCATAAGGGTGGTGTCATCTGCATATCTGAGGTTATTGATATTTCTCCCAGCAATCTTGATTCCAGCTTGTGTTTCTTCTAGTCCAGTGTTTGTCATGATGTACTCTGCATATAAGTTAAATAAGCAGGGTGACAATATACAGCCTTGATGTACTCCTTTTCCTATTTGGAACCAGTCTGTTGTTCCATGTCCAGTTCTAACTGTTGCTTCCTGACCTGCATACAGATTTCTCAAGAGGCAGGTCAGGTGGTCTATTTTCTGTAAAATATCTGTTCTACTACACAAGGATGTTGAGAAGCTAAAACAAAACTTTAAAAAACCCAACATGATGAAGTGTAGCCTTTACCTAGTTTTGATCACTGATTCCCAATCACTTACAAAAGTGCAAACATGTCAAAAATTACAGTGGCATATAATGTCAGACAAGGAATTCAGTGGTCCAAGATTAAATCACACTCTCTCTATATTGAAAAAGACCAAGAAGGAGACGAGCTAATAGATGGGGAAAATTGTGAGGAGGAAAGGTGGATTGGGGACTTCCCGGATGACTCAGTCATTAAAGAATCTGCCTGCTGTGCAGGAGACCCAGATTTGATCCCTGGGTCCAGAAGATTCCCTGGAGCAGGGCATGGCAACCCACTTCAGTATTCTTGCCTGGAGAATGCCATGGACAGAAAAGCCGGGCCATGGGGTCACGAAGAGTCAGACATGACTGAGCAACTAACACTTTCACATTCAAGGTGGATTAAATTTTAGTCTTAAGTAGAGAGGACACTAAAATACCAGATCATGCCTCTGATATGATCTTAAAATCTTTATGATCCTTAAAACTCAACTGATTGTTAAGTTTTAAATCTAAAATGTGGTCAAATATATATTTCAAAACTCTGTAGAAAACAAAAGCAAAATTAACATAACCCATATTTTAGAATCCAGATAAAAAGGAAATACAAAAGCACAAGGAAAAAACAGAAGAGAAAGAGTAACGTAAGATGAAAGTTGCAAGAGCAAATATATTACCTGAAGCAGTGAGTCAAGTTATCCAATCCTATGTGGACATGCCCAGTATAACTTTTCTGGTTTGAATTGAAAAGTAGTGATTTGTTTATTTTTTTTATTATACCAACTTAGAAAATGAAAATTAATAAAGTAGGTATTATATTTAAACTATTAATAGTGAATGGTGAAGAGAGGGAGAGAAAGGACCTGAGAAGCGGGAGAGAAAGTAGACCTCTCCCCATCCACACTTCATCCACAAAAACTGTCAGGATGTTCAAGCTGAGGCCACCTTGACTTTCTCAAACAAGAGCTCCACCGCACTAACAGCTGTTCCCTCTTCAGGAGCAAAGAATCCAAACACAGAAAGTCTCACATGATCACATCACCTTATCCTTCTTTGCATACCCAGAAGCGTGTGCTTCAGAGTGTACTTTAGGATGATGGGGCTTTTTCATCTTCCTGTATGACTTCCAAAAAAACAAACCAACCAACCTTAAAGTCAATGATCTGGCAGCAGATAAGGGAGTTTTTTAATTACAAAAAGCACCACCCATCTCCCCACCCTGTGTTCCGAAGAACAGAGAAAGGAAAAGAGTGAGCATTTTCCTGACCTCTACCCATTAACGACTGGGTTGTTGAGATGAATTTGTCCACATAGATCAAACAAATGGGTGTAGAGGGAAAACAGAAAATATAAGATAATGCAAGTTTGGAAAGGGAGTAATCAATGCAGGGTGCCACCCTTACAATGGAAACGGAAGACTTTAAAGTGCTCATGGAAGATAAATAGGCTTTAGAGGGTAGAAGGGTGGGAAGAGCCTGGAGGAACCAGATGGGAAGGAGCGAGTTGTGAAGCAAGTGACAGAGGACAGAGTTCAGGGACTGAGGTGTGGACTCATCTACAGGAGAGTGTTTAACAAACCCAGGTGACCCATAGCACAACTTTTTGTTTTAGAATAATTTTTAGGTGTTGACCATCTGGTGATGTCCACGTGTAGAGTCTTCTCTTGTGTTGTTGGAAGAGGGTGTTTGCTATGACCAGTGCATTTTCTTGGCAAAACTCTATTAGTCTTTGCCCTGCTTCATTCCGCATTCCAAGGCCAAATTTGCCTGTTACTCCAGGTGTTTCTTGACTTCCTACTTTAGCATTCCAGTCCCCTATAATGAAAAGGACATCTTTCTTGGGTGTTAGTTCTAAAAGATCTTGTAGGTCTTCATAGAACTGTTCATCTTCTTCAGCATTACTGGTTGGGACATAGACTTGGATAACTGTGATATTGAATGGTTTTCCTTGGAGACAAACAGAGATCATTCTGTCGTTTTTGAGATTGCATCCAAGTACCGCATTTTGGACTCTCTTGTTGACCATGATGGCTACTCCATTTCTTCTGAGGGATTCCTGCCCGCAGTAGTAGATATAATGGTCATCTGAGTTAAATTCACCGTTTCCAGTCCATTTTAGTTCCCTGATTCCTAGAATGTCGATGTTCACCCTTGCCATCTCTTGTTTGACCACTTCCAATTTGCCTTGATTCATGGACCTGACATTCCAGGTTCCTATGCAGTATTGCTCTTTACAGCATTGGACCTTGCTTTTATCACCAGTCACATGCACAACTGGGTACTGTTTTTGCTTTGGCTCCATCCCTTCATTCTTTCTGGAGTTATTTCTCCACTGACCTCCAGTAACATATTGGGCAACTAAGACCTGGGGAGTTCCTCTTTTGGTATCCTATCATTTTGCCTGTTCATACTGTTCATGGGGTTCTCAAGGCAAGAATACTGAAGTGGCTTGCCATTCCCTTCTCCAGTGGACCACATTCTGTCAGCCCTCTCCACCATGACCCGCCCGTCTTGGGTTGCCCCGCAGGCATGGCTTAGTTTCATTGAGTTAGACAAGGCTGTGGTCCTAGTGTGATTACACTGACTAGTTTTCTGTGAGTATAGTTTCAGTGTGTCTGCCCTCTGATGCCCTGTTGCAACACCTACCATCTTACTTGGGTTTCTCTTACCTTGGGTGTGGGGTATCTCTTCATGGCTGCTTCAGCAAAACACAGCCGCTGCTCCTTACCTTGGACGAGGGGTATCTCCTTACTGCCGCTGTTCCTGACATTCAATGTGAGATAAGTCGTCTATGTCAGTCTTAATTTTTGCCACTTGATGGCCAAGTCATATAACTTTTAAATGAGTTTAAGGTCACTGTAGGGAAACAGTCACCACCTGTCACTTATTTTCTATTGTAATTGTGACTTAAGTATGAAATTAAAACTTTGTTTCCTCATTTATCTTTCCAACTGCTGCCTACTGAGACTCATGGAATTAGCATCTTAAAGGACACACACACCCTTTCACATTCCTGAACATTCGTGCTCAGCCACTCCTGCTTTCTCACAATTGTTCCTCAGTCCTGCTTTTCCTTAGTTGTCACCATTATTCATGCAACACCCCACCAGGTAGGGATCAAGAGAGTGACTGTCTGAGCTTGCTCATGAGTAAGCTGAGCTGTAAACTCAGGAAAATTGAGCTTCACAGAGAGAGACAGCCTAGAGTTTCACAGACTGTACTTCTGAGAAGAATCAGGATGGGCTGCATTCTCTTTGTTCATCATTGTTGAAAGATAAAAACATCCTCTACGGATGACTCAGCAGAGGATTTAGCTGCAGTGTCATCCTACCTCCTCATCACTGTCTAGAGAGCCAGTGCTCTTACTCACGTAGCATATCTAGGGGACAAACTGTCAATGTAAGTGCCTTGTAAATTGTAACTGCAATTCAGATGCTTGCTAGAGCTTCTGACCTTAAAGATCTAGGCAAAATTGCTCAAGTATAGGACACACACAATCCCATGGCTTGTGGGAGTCTGTAGCTCCCCAAAATATTTCTGTGAATTTCATTTGGGCCTCAGTTTCCTTGACTTCTCCTGTTTTGTGGGATGGGTGTCCTTATTTGTTTCCTAGACCCTAAACCAGATTTAATGTTCAATCTTTCAATGCTTAACCCATCAATGTCATAGCCACGCACTTAATTCACTAACTTTTATTTCACTGACAATTTAGAGGTTTTTAAGGGGAAAAAAGACTTAGAAGTCATGAAGAAAGCATCGATCAAATGACAAACCATATAGTAACCAATTTGCTTGCTTTCATATTTTTCCTCCTGAAACCTTTTTTAGCACTCTACAAATCAGAATCAGACCCAATCTCTCTCCTCTGCTAACTTTTCCTTTCTCTTCTCTAGTCAGCTTTTCTCTCTGTTATAGACACATCAAAAGATAAAATACATACACTGTTCGGAAGTATTCTGGGATGAGAACACTGCAGTCAGGTAACACTAGATCTCCAAAAATGCATAGACCCCAAAATTCTGGATGTGTGTATGTGTGTGATAGGTGTATAGTCATAGGATATGCAGATATTCGAATATGCTGGCATCCAAACCACTCTCCCTCAATTGATTTGAATGACATCAAATTTATCATTAGAGCAAAGTTTTAACTTTAGCTCAATCATTGGCAATATTTCTGAAGCTTTAGGGTTTGTACATTAAGCTTGTACCTTAGCTTTATATGGACATACAAGGTATTTGAAGTTATGTTTTATTGGATTAGCATGCTTTATTGGAACATGAGTCATTTTTTCTATATTCTAAACTGGTATACAAATAGTCTGCTTTAAGAATTTATCCAACACAAAGCTCAAAACTTACATACTGAGGAAGCTGATACACAACACATATAATAAATTTACCCACCTTAGTGGAGTATTTTATGTTTTTCATTATATACCAAAGATTATAATAATATATAATATGAACATGTTATGATGTAGTCATATATATTATAATATTAAAGCAGTAAGTTTAGTGCCTACTCTGGTCTAGGCATTTTTCTAATCTTGCACAGGAGTCATCTCATTTAATGTCACAAGACAATGAAATACTCTTATCATTCCCATGTTTTAGATTAGAAAACTGAGGGCCAGAGGTATTAATTTATGATATTATTTGTTATTGTTTAACTAGGCTCAAACACATCTTTATTAATCAAAATAAGAAGCGTTATAATCAACATACTTTTGCCAGTGATAAATAACTTTGTCTATTCCTGTAGTGTAAAAATATGCACTTCAGAATTCGACAAACTCTTAAGAAGCATTTTCTGCCTCCTGCTGATTGTGGAAGTGTTTTCTCTGTAAAAAGTTGTTGAGATGCTTAAAGAAGTGGTAATTGGTCAATGAGAAATCAGGTGAATATGGCAGATGAGGCAAAACTTTATAGCCCAATTTCTTCAACTTTTGAAGCATTGATTGTGCAATGTGTGGTTGGGTGTTTTTGCGGAGAATAATTGGGCCCATTCTGTTGACCAATGCCAGCTCCAGGCATTGCAGTTTTCAGCGCATCTCATTGATTTGCTGATATATAATTGTTTCGTCATGATTCAAAAAGTCATAACGGATTAGACGCAGCAGACCACCAAATAGTGACCATGACCTTTTTCCTTGTGCAAGTTTGGCTTTAGGAAATGCTTTACATCTTCTTCTTGGTCCAACCACTGAGCTGTTCATTACCAGTTGTCATACAAAATCCACTTTTCATCACGTCACAATTGAAATAAGAAATTGTCTGTTGTGTTGCAAGCAATAAAATAAGATGACACTCCAAAAGGACGATTGCTTTTTGTTTTCAGTCAGTTCATGAGGCACCCACTTATTGAGCTTTTTCACCTTTTCTATTTGCTTCAATGTTGAATGACCATAGAATGGTCAACATTAAGTTCTCTAGCAACTTCTCATGTAGTTGTTAGAAGATCAGCTTTGATGATTGCTTTCAGTTGATTATTGTCAACTTCCAATGGCCAGTCATTATGCTTATCATCTTCAAGGCTCTCATCTCCTTTGCAAAATTTCTTGAACCATCATTGCACTGTACATTTATTAATAATCAGTTCCTGGGCTAAATGTATTGATGCTATTGCGAGTTGTCTTTGCTGCTTTACCACCCATTCTGAACATTAAAAAAAAAAAAAAAAAAAACCTGCTCAAATTTGCTTTTGGTCTAACATCATTTCTATAGTATAAAATAAATATAAAATAAACAGTAAGTAATAAGTCATTGGGCTTCCCTGGTACCTCAGCTGGTAAAGAATCCAACTGCAATGCAGGAGACCCTGGTCAGGAAGATCCCCTGGAGAAGGAATAGGCTACCCACTCCAGTATTCTTGGGTTTCTCAGGTGGCTCAGATGGTAAAGAATCCCCGTGCAGTGTGGGAGACCTGGATTTGATCCCTGGGTTGGGAAGATCCCCTGGAGGAAGGCAGGGCACCCCTGGAGGAGGGCAGGGCAACCCACTCCAGTATTCTTGCCTGGAGAATCCTATGGTCAGAGGAGCCTGGTGGGCTACAGTCCATGGGGTCTCAAAGAGTCTGACACGACTGACTGACTAAGCACAGCACAGCACAGCATAATAAGTCATTAGCAAAAAAACATAAAGCAAGAAATGCACATTAAAGCAATGC
The DNA here is from genome assembly GCA_006410635.1 of Cephalophus harveyi. Lineage (NCBI taxonomy): Eukaryota > Metazoa > Chordata > Mammalia > Artiodactyla > Bovidae > Cephalophus > Cephalophus harveyi. Next base: position 225,191 of record SJYT01039760.1, read on the forward strand.
ACATTATGCACATTATGAAGTATAACATAACCACATTTATTTAAGAATGTATTCCAATATCAAATGGCAAACTTCAGTAATGTAAAACCACAGTTACTTTTGCATCAACATAATAGACCAATAATCTAAGGTCATAAAACTAAAATGTGAAAAACAAGATTTGTATAAAGATCTCTATGAATATGTATATTAAATATAATATTCCCAAGATTTGGTGTGCATGTATTTTTAGTGGATACAACTATTGAATAAAGGTGACCCATTTGGTCAGATAACAAAGGATATAATAATCAAGAGAATTAATGAATGGGATTAATTAATTAATGGGTTATAGGTTCAAATAAAACCAAAGATTGTGTTTTCAATAATTATATTCCCATTTTTATAATCCTTACCAATATTGAATACTCATAGACCAGATGAGTTCCTAATTCAAAGTGAAGAAATAATAAGTAATCAAAAATTGTATGCTTTTTGATCCTTAGAGTCAATCTTTAGCAACCACTCCAAACAAAACCCACCAGAAACTACTATTCTAGTGAGGAAACCATTAGACTGTAATAGTCCATCTGTTCACCTGAGAATAAAGCACCTATTTGTTCCTAATCCAACATATATTGTTTTTACAACATTAAATACAGCATGAGAAGTAGGCTCTGATGTTTCCTCCAGTCTTTCTGGCACTTCTAGTTGAAAAGAGACTCTAAAATGTACTGTAATAAAGTTTATTATCCATCTGCATCTCAGATGCAATATGCATTAACTTGGAAATGCATAAAGATTTACAAGTGTGACTCTGTTTGATAGCATGGCTCTCTGAGAATGACTAGTAGATCATATCTAAACGAGAACAGGTTACACTTTGCTGTGACTACATCTTATTTTCTGAAGCCTTCACTCCACACAGGCCCTACTCCTCTGTAGCATTCAGCTGGCAAATACCCTCTCCCTCCCCCCATTTTGTGCTCCTTTTGTAGAAGAAGTATTGTATTTGAATGTGCTTTTTGGAATAAAAAACATTCAGCTTTCCATTAAAGAGATAATGTATTTATTTGTGATGACAATAAACACAGCTGCAAAATGGGCCATAAAGAAATAGATGACTTGCAGGTTTCTGTGCCTGATATGTCAACTGTAATTGAGAAATAAATTAAATGATCCATCTGCTTCCCATCATCTACTCCTTTATTTTTGTCAGTATCCATGGTTTTTAAAACCAGTCAGAACTATTTATATTAATTACTTACTAAAAAAAATCCATATAGAAATTAAATGACTTCGTAATGCAATTTTGCCAACCTCTGTCATACTGTGCTTCTTTCCAACATTCAGATCTAATGACTATGATGAACTCTTTCTACTTATTAATAGTCTTCACTTTATCATGCCAATATTATTGAATTTTCTCCTTATTACTGTCTTATAGGACCTGCTAAAATAATATCTCATAAAATAGGCTTAACAGTAATTTAATCCATTACACTGGCAGTGTTTGCCAAGGAAAAGGAAAGCAAACAAAGAATTAAAAAAAAAATAAGCAAATGAAGAAAAGAAAATAAACCTGTTTTACACAGGTTGCAACACAAGATTCAGTCTGCCTGCTAATAATATTCATAAATGAGGACTAAAATAGCCAACAGCCACTGGAACTAATTAAGTATAATTGAACTATGCATTTTTTCTTCCTACTTCATTGTTGTAATCGTCCTACTGAGAAACAAGTCAGTGTGAGGAAAAGCTGCAAAACCTACTTCGTTTTCTCAAACATTTTCATGTTCATGCTTCTCCACTCTGAAACTAATTAAGTATAATTGAACTATGCATTTTTTCTTCCTACTTCATTGTTGTAATCGTCCTACTGAGAAACAAGTCAGTGTGAGGAAAAGATGCAAAACCTACTTCGTTTTCTCAAACATTTTCATGTTCATGCTTCTCCACTCTGGAAAGTTCATTTTTTTCTTTCTTTCTTTCTTTTTTTTTTGAGGCCCCAGGAACATCCCTGAGATAATACAATAAATTATTTTCAACATTTACGGTGATGTAGAGGGGAATAAGAATGCTAAGCTCTCTTTCAAAAGTTCTTTATTGACATCTTTTTTTTTTTTTTTTTACTACAAATAAAATTTGTGTTCAGTGTTAAAAAGGGGGGGTGCTGGGGTGGACAGTAAGGATAGAACCAAAGGAAAACAAACAGAAAACAAATAGAAATCATCTCTACTCTCAACAAGCAAATATAACCAAAGCTAATGCTTGTTTTTTTTAGACAAAACTGAAGTGCTATGTTGCTATAAGAAGCAACAGTTAGAACTGGACATGGAACAACAGACTGGTTCCAAATAGGAAAAGGAGTACATCAAGGCTGTATACACTCACCCTGCTTATTTAACTTATATGCAGAGTACATTATGCAAAATGCCGGGCTGGATGAAGCACAAGCTGGAATCAAGATTGCCAGGAGAAATATCAATAACCTCAGATATGCAGATGACACCAGCCTTATGGCAGAAAGTGAAGAGGAGCTCAAAAGCCTCTTGATGAAAGTGAAAGAGGAGAGTGAAAAAGCTGGCTTAAAATTCAACATTCAGAAAACTAAGATCATGGCATCCGGTCCCATCACTTCATGGCAAATAGATGGGGAAACAATGGAAACAGTTACAGACTTTATTTTCTTGGGCTCCAAAATCACTGAAGATGGTTACTGCAGCCATGAAATTAAAAGACGCCTGCTCCTTGGAAGAAAAGCTATGACCAACCTAGACAGCATATTAAAAAGCAGAGACATTATTTTTCCAACAAAGATCTGTCTAGTCAAAGCTATGGTTTTTCCAGTAGTCATGTATGGATATGAGAGTTGGATCGTAAAGAAAGCTGACTGCCAAAGAATTGGTGTTTTTAAACTGTGGTGTTGGAAAAGACTCTTGAGAGTCCCTTGAATTGCAAGGAGATCCAACCAGTCAAGTCTCAAGGAAGTCAGTCCTGAATATGTCATTGGAAGGACTGATGCTGAAGCTGAAACTCTAATACTTTGGCTACCTGATGCAAAGAACTGACTCCTTTGAAAAGACCCTGATGCTGGGAAAGATTGAAGGCAGGAGAAGAAGGGGATGGCAGAGGATGAGATTGTTGGATGGCATCACCAACTCAATGGACATGAGTTTCAGCAAGCTCCAGGTGTTTGTGATAGACAGGGAAACCTGGCATGCTGCAGCACATGGGGTCACAAACAGTTGGACATGACTGAGCGACTGAACTGAACTGAAGTACTATGAGACTGTGACCTATTTTTTCCAATTAACAAGATACTGCACCTTTCCTTGTCCAAAGATTCACACCATAATTTTAGTGGTTGCATAGATACAAGTTATGCTGCCATCTTTCCGTTAGTGTATAACTCTGTGGGTATAGCCATGTGTTTGTTTCAGTTTCCTTCTGATCACTTTCCAATCATCTACTAGGAGGATTGGTACTGGACTTTCCTCTAAAATGAGGATGCTTTTGATCCATGCGTTAGCGGCTTCATGGCTCAGCAAAAAGAATTTTTCCGCCCAATATTAGAAGTCACTTTTTTTTCCCCAGTTTTACTGAAATGTGATTGACAAATAAAATTATATATGCCTGAGGTATATAATTTGATTTTGATATATGTATACATTGTGAAATAATCACCATAATCAAGCTAATTAAGATATCCATCACATCATAGTCACTATTTTCTTTTTCTTTCTTTCCCTCTTCCTTCCTCTTTCTTTCCTGTGAGAACACTTAAGTATTTCCCTCTTAATCAAATTTCAAGTATGCAACACAATATTGCTAACTAAAGTCACACTGTAGTACAAAGTCTGTTATGCCATATGCATATTTTCTAGATGACACATTTTTTTTTTACTAACTAAAAAAAAAAAAAAGCAGAGTTCTTTTTAAGAGTGTTGGGATACATTAGCTTTCCTGTATCTCTGCTGCGGCTGCTGCTGCTAAGTTGCTTCAGTCGTGTCCAACTCTGTGCGATCCCATAGATGGCAGCCCACCAGGCTCCCCCATCCCTGGGATTCTCCAGGCAAGAACACAGGAGTGGGTTGCCATTTCCTTCTCCAATGCATGGAAGTGAAAAGTGAAAGTGAAGTCACTCAGTCGTGTCCGATCTCTCTAGTCTCCACATTTCTTGTTGCACAAGGTAACTTCTCTGCCCATCCAGGGCCTTGAGACTTCTATTTATTACATGGAGCCATTGTGATGGGTGTAGGGGGTGGAGGAAGTAAGGTGATTTTCCATTTGTCTCTATGTCCTTGCCCTTAACATTCCTAGTACCTTAAACTGGATCGCTTGCAGCAGAGCATGCCCACTCATGAACTATGTAATTTGGAGCAAATCTCCCTATCCCCTGATAACCACAATGGAATAAAAGTAGTTCCTACAATATGAGGCACTTATAACAAATGAAGGAATTCGTAAAGCACTTACCAAAGTGCCCTCTCTCTTAGAAAGTATTCAAAAACATCTCAATTAGCATCCTTCTGCCCCAAATATCCCCATACTTCAAATTCCAACTCAGTCATCTCCTTTAGCAAACATTTACTGTGTCCTCAGCTGTATATAGGGAGAAGGCAATGGCAACCCACTCCAGTACTCTTGCCAGGAAAATCCCATGGGCAGAGGAGCCTGGTACGCTGCAGTCCATGGGGTCGCAAAGAGTCGGACATGACTGAGCAACTTCACTTTCACTTTTCACTTTCATGCATTGGAGAAGGAAACGGCAACCCACTCCAGTGTTCTTGCCTGGAGAATCCCAGGGACAGGGGAGCCTGGTGGGCTGCCGTCTATGGGGTCACACAGAGTCGGACAGGACTGAAGTGACTTAGCAGCAGCTGTATATAAATCTTCTCTCTTCTGATCTCATATTTCACAAGGATTTCTCTTGCATTTATTCTTATAAAAGCACTGTAATTAAATGTGTTAATAAAGTGGCCCTCTTCAGAAAAATATATCTTCACTTCCTACTCCTCAGAAGCTGTAAATATTACCTTTTAAGGAAAAATGGAGTTTGCAGATGCAATTAAGTTAAATATCTTGAGATGTGGAGATTATACTGGATTATCCAGATAGGTCTGGTTTAACCATAGTGATCCTTACAAATGGGATGCAGAAGAGCAGAATGAGTAATAGGAGGCTGCTGAGAGATAGGACAGACTGGAGGAATGTAGCAATGGATGAAGCAATGCCAGTAGCCTCTAGAAGTAGAAGAAGCAAGACACAGAGTCTTCCTTGTAGCCTTCAGAAAAAACTAGCTGTGCTGGCACCTTGACTTTAGCCTGTAAAACTCATTTCAGACTTTTGACTCCTGGAAGTTTAAGAAAAAATGGTATTGTTTTAGGGTTGTGGCAATTTGTTACATCAGTGATAGGAAATTAATGCACTATCTAGCAGAAAGACTAGCACATTGTAGATGTTCAATAAATATTTAATGAATAAATTCATCGTAAACACAGACAATAAAAGGATAGTCTATTAAATCATGTCAATTGAAAAGGTCTTAATCAATCAGCTCATAAGAAAAAGAAAGAAAATACCAATTCCAGAGCTATATTTTCTCTCTCAGAAATAAAACACATTTTAAAACTGTGGAAGTTAAATTATAATTCAGTTTCATCTGCCCATCACTTAGAAGTCAGGGTGGATTTTACTGTGGTGCTTAATTTATAAAACTGGAAAAATAAATCACAACGAATAAGAAGGCACTGACTAGTTTTTCAATGTACTTTGTTTTAATGGTACCACAACTCTCTAAGAAAATGTGACAATTGATTCTGTGCCATGTTTAGGAAGCATAGCTCAAAGGAGCCAAAACTTGAACAAAGGAATATAACTATTGTCCAATCACGTGATTCTCTACTCCCTTTTCTGCTTCTTGATTTAAATATCTGTTCAGGGCATACCCACACAAAATAATTGGCATGCTAAGATGGCAAGCTGGAAAGAACGACCAGGAACAGTTTCTGCCTTGTGATTTATGAAATATTCCTCATTCATCCACACAGAAGCTCTGAACTGTAAGTGCAAGTCACCACCAATTTCTAAGTCTAGACCTGGTCATATTTCAACATAAAAATCAGGATGATGTTTTCATCCTAGAGGCAGAATTGGCCAAATTTTTCTTTCTGTCCTTTGTTTCCCATGCTTCCTCTCTGCTTCTTGGGATTTGTTTTCTCTGGAGTCACACACTCAGCCAATCACTTTGTACAGATCAAGTGACCAAGAGCCAGCATACCTCTGTGGTCCCCTTCTCCTCTTGCCTTCAATCTCTCCCAGCATCAGGGTTTTTCTAATGGGACACTTCTTCACATTAGGTGGCCAAACTATTGGAGTTTCAGCTTCAGCATCAGTCCTTTCAGTGAATATTCAGGACTGATTTTCTTTAGGATTGACCGGTTGGATCTCCTTGCAGTCCAAGGGACTCTCAAGAGTATTCTCCAACACCACAGTTCAAAAGCATCAATTCTTTGGTGCTCAGCTTTCTTTATAGTCCAACTCTCACATCCACACATGACTACTGGAAAAACCATAGCCTTGAATAGACAAACCTTGTTGTCAAAGTAATGTCTCTGCTTTTTAATATGCTGTCTAGGTTGGTCATAACTTCCTTCCAAGGAGTAAGCATCTTTTAATTTCATGGCTGCTATCACCATCTGCAGTGATTTTGGAGTGAAGAAATGTAAAGTCAGCCACTGTTTCCACTGTTTCCCCATCTATTTCCCAGGAAGTGATGGGACCAGATGCCATGATCTTAGTTTTCTGAATGTTGAGTTTTAAGCCAGCATTTTCACTCTCCTCTTTCACTTTCATCAAGAGGCTGTTTAGTTCTTCACTTTCTGCCATAAGGGTTGTGTCATTTGCATATCTGAGGTTATTGATATTTCTCCTGGAAATCTTGATTTCCAGCTTGTGCTTCATCCAGCCCAGCATTTCTCATGATGTACTCTGCATATAAATTAAAGAAGCAGGATGACAATATACAGCCTTGATGTACTCCTTTACCTATTTGGAACCAGTCTGTTGTTCCATGTCCACTAAGCTCATTTAATTCAACAGATCTTTACGATATATCTGCTAAGTATAGGCTATTGGATTAGGTCTGCAAAGGCATCAAAGATGACTAACACAGAGCTTCTCCTTCTAAGAATGGAACACATTTGTGAATAATCTAAAATAAGTGCAAGAACAACTATAGGAAAGGCTTATTATATAAATACAAATGAAAAAAGTTTACGTTTAACTTGACCTAAATTTTGAAGGGCATCCAGTGCAGGAAAGAGAATGGGTGAATGAGTCAAAGTCAGCTTCATAGAGGAATTGGTATTGTAGACAGACTTGCAAGGTTTGGATGGATTCAATAGCTGCAGTTGGTGAGGGCCAGTTCTTCATATGAAGTAAGAGCATAAGTGTGATAGAAAGTTGTTGCATCTGCCTCTTGGCATCAGGTCTCTATTTTCTTAGTTAAAATATGTTGTTTCTATGGAAGCATCTATCCCACTTTCATGCTTTTGAAATCCAGATGATTTCACACACAGCCTTGCTCCAGGAGTGAATGTGTTCCCAGGCACATGATCTTGGCCCACTGTTTATATTTTCCTGTTCACAATCATTGCTTCAAATCCAATCAGAACTAATCCTGGAACTATTTTCTAATTACTGAAAATATAAGCTTCTTTGACACTGGATTTCAACATGGGAATATATAGGCCTAAAAAATCTTATAGAAAATTTGCCATTGCATAGACCTAAGACTGAATCAGCTTAGAGTCATAAAATGGAGATACTGAGACCTGATGGCATAATTTGGACCCCTGGTTTAAACATCATCTGAAGTCAGCCACCATGGTCTCTTCTGTTACTTGAGTTAGAAAATTTATTCTTTGGACCAAGACTTAAAAAAGAAGTGTATCTGTATATCTTATTTTAGTCAGATTTTCAGTCATTTATAACATAAAGAATATAACTGATTATTGAACAAATGTATAAATTTTAGACAACACTAAGGTTTCGGGGGGGTGGGGAGGACTGGTAGAGAAGTAAAAACTCTCTGGAGAACAAAAAATTATCTGCAATTTTTATTTGTATCCAGTGTGAACCTACACTTCACAGTCCCATGAAAAACCAACTTTCATGATTAAAGGTGACTGAAAAATTATTTGCTACTTTTCCTAGTACCTAGAAGATATATAATTCCCTGCTATTGAGCCTGGTAAACTTGCTTGACCAAATATATATGGAAAAGTAGTGTTTTGAGGTATCTGATGCTAGGTCATTAAAAGCATGTAGCTCCCATGTAGGGCTCTTTAAAAAACTCTCTGAGAGTGTTGAGCCAACGAGTAAGAAATCCAAACCTAAAATCTCCATAATGTCCACACCGAGTCACAAAGGATGCAAATGAAGCCATTTTGGACCCTCCCGACCAGCTCATCCTGCAGACAAATGCATTCCACTGACCAACATTCATTCCATGTGAACAGAAGTATTACACAGCCCAAGCCTTGCCCAAAGCCCTGAACTACAATGTTTATAATTTAAGCCACTAGGTTTTGGAGTAGTGTTTTACAATACTATATATATATATATATACACTAGTGTTTTACAAACGATAGCTTATTGGAATAGAATTTGGTAGCTAGTATTGGGGTGCTATAAAAAAAAAAACTTTATGAAATGTGGCATTGAAACTGGACTGGGTGGTGAAAGTGAAAGTGAAAGTGAAGTCGCTCAGCCTGACCCACCATCTGTACAAATTTTTTCAAGTCTGTCTGAATACCACTTCCGACCTTTCTGTCTCTTCTTTAATCATGATCTCATACCTATTTTTAGTGGGAACATTATACCACCGTTTTTCGAACCGTTGTTGAAACAGTGGATCCCATTTTACCTTTTATATTTTATGTACATTATTCGACCACCAAACCGATTCTACTAGTGATCCATTTAGTAACTTTCACGGTAGACCAGAGAAAACTACTGACCACTATTTTATACCTGTAGATAGATAGATAGAAAGATAGAACTAACACCTATGTATTGATAAGACTAACACTCGTTGTAAAATACTTTACATCTATTCAAACCGAAAAGATCTAAAATTTTATTTTGATAAAATAGTGATGGTATGATAGGTTTTCGGTCTAAGGAGAGAATTTCATTTTTAACAGTTGTCCTATTTATTGTAAATTTTCAAAATTTTAGTTTCAGAAAACAATTCTAAAACTTTCTTAAATTTCGGTACGAAGTATTCGTGACGATTGTTCTATTTCTCCGAAAATTCTTAGAATTTCTCATAACAGAAGACGTAAGACCAAGAGTCGGTTTCGTCTCTACTTGGACAGAACATTTCTAAACGTCCACACTCTTCTTCTAATAAACTGAACACCAAAACATTAAGAACCCCATGAACATTTTAAGAGAATTCTTATTAAAGGAAAAAAGATTCAGAGAATAGAACCAGGAGATGAGAAGGCAGACCCAAGAGTTTCAAAAAATCATTCTCAAGTGGTGGAACTGAACCCTAGTCAAGGAACAAATATGTTTCCATCCAGATTTCTGAATCCCTATGGTCCGATGACTGCTCTTTGCCTCTCATTGCACTCTTTTTTAACAGGATAACCTATTCCAGCTCTTATTCTTTGTGTGAGTCTAAAATTCCTTTTCTTCCCATCAAGAAGGGCCACTTGCATTGTTAGAGTTTTGTCTGAAGAGGGAGGAAAAGGCTTTTTGGAATTAGAAATCTTGTTTTTCCACCTCAGCTTACCAATTCTGTATTAGAGAAACACACTTGAGCCTTGGTTGCTAACTGAAAGGGGAATAACAAGACCTATCTTGTTATTTGAATTTCTGTCACTCTTTCTCTTCTTTATGAGTTTTAAGGACTGATGTAAACGCTTTGGTAATTGATAGATCACAAAAGTTATTAAGATAGTGAATCTTAATAACTCACCTTAACCTTACTTAGGTTAGAATGATTGAAGAAATCGTGTCTATTGCTGTGATGTTTGGGTTTGCCTGATAGCTCAATTGGTAAACAATCTGCCTGCAGTATAGGAGACCCAAGTTTGATTCCCAGATTGGGAAGATCCACTGGAGAATGGAATAAGCTACCCACACCAGTATTCTTTGAGTTATTAAAATTCAATGAGTGAATGTTTAGTTTTAATAACCTACTACATCTATAGGATAAGAAAAAATTCAAGATATGCAGGCTCTGCCATTAACATAAACTTTTCTTGGATGAGCAACTTTCCCTGGTGCAGAGAAAATCTGAGGCTTTTTGAGGAGGGTTGCTATAATTTATGTATTGCTAGCTGGTACTTTTTGATAAAGCAAACTGAATGTTGCCAACAGAACTGTGAGTTCTTAATAAGAACAGCCCAGTGAAAAAAAATTTAAAAATAGGTTTCTTAGGTTAAATAACTTTAGAAATCAATGCATATATTATACTTTCTCTTAAACAGCCATCATGAGCATAAACATTTTAAATTCAATGAGAAGTCTTGCTAATGCATTTTTAACTTAGAGGAAAACTAGAGAGTATTAATAATAGAAACAAACTTATTTACAATACATAAATAGATTCACAGACATAAAAAAACACGATTATTCAATTTGGGGCATAAATAAATTAGGAATATGGGATTAGCAGAGAACACCACTATGTATAAAATAGATAAGAAATATTTTTTGTAGAGCACAGGAACTATATGTAATATATTATAAAAACATAATCTGAAAAATAGGTATACATATAATGGAATCACTTTGCTGTGTACCTATAACTAACACAATATTGCAAATCAACTATATTTCAATTTAAAACAATAATATGAATAAAAGTTTTTATCTAAAATAAAATTTCACCCATACTTGGCTATGGTATACAGCTTTTGAGTGGGATTCAAAACTGATTAAATCATACTCTAGTACAGTGCTCTCTAACAGACTTCTCTGAGATGATAAAAATTTTCTATATTGTATTGCCTAAAATGCCAAGCAGTAGTCACATGTGGGTACCAAGCCCTTGAAATGTGACTAGTGAAACTGGAGAACTAGTTATATATTGTACATATTTGTGTACAATATATAAACCTATACTTAGATGTCAGCTAGTGTTTCTAGTGTTGAACAACACAGAGAAAAGGGGGATTAATTTAAGCTCCTTTATTCTGCTTCCTTGTTGTTCTACCTTACTCTTGTCACCCTCACCATGATTAAAGGGCATCAGTTATTTAATCAAAGGAATGCTAGATAAACAGGCTAAAAGTGATTATCTGAATCAACTATATGCTGAAAAAACTAAAACATTTTCAAAAGGTGGTTATCTGTCTTTAACCATATGTGTGTATATATATATATATATATACATGCCTTTGCTGCAGTAGTAAAATAGTGTTTTAATTTTAAATTCTTCGTCTCTAGTGGCTGTTGATCTAAGAATCCACATTAGAGGGGTGGGGCATAGGGATAGCATTTACTAATCAGAATATTAGATTTTTATTAGAATATTAGAATAACAGAATGTTAGATTTTCTTGCTATTTATTAATCAGCAACATTTTGAAATTTAAAATTTTTGTAGGAAACTGATAGTTAACTGATTAATCCCATCATTTCTCCACATCAGTTTATTAACTAAATAAAAGATAAACATTGTATTTCCTTTCTTTTAGTAATACATATTCATTTATTTTACATAAACAATATGAATTAGTCAACTGTGGCCTGGAGTTAGTAACAATCAAATATGAAGTTCAGCATTTATTAAAATTTAAGTTATAACATTGATTCTTTCCACTACTGATTGAAATAGTAGGTTGTCTTTGTTTTTGTTTGTTATTTTCCCTGTGTATACATTGACATTAGCCATCCGATATTAGCTTAAGACTTGTCAGGTTTGTCTGTGTTTATAAAATTTATAAGACTGCTGTTGCCTTTTGTGAATGTGTCAGGGTAATATTTTGCTAATCTTCTATACCTAATCAAGGAAATATAATCTCTATCTTTTCTGTTCTCCCAAATCATGGTCCACTCAAGAGCAGTTTATTCCCTGAAGTGGGCATGAAGTTCTTGTTCGTGAATAGTTATTTCAGACTACAACTGAGCTGTGTCTCTTATATCATTGTCACAGTCTAACTGTAGGTAAAGTTATTTTCTCCAAAGACAAGTATCTTTAGATACTACAGTTGACAGTAACACAGCTCTAAAACCAGTTGTAACAAGGTGCCTGTGACTGATAAATTATTGGACTATTGAAGCAAGGCATGCTGTATGTTAAATTCTACTTTATAGACAAAAAGAAGAGGTGGGGATAGAGAGAGACTACTTACTATAGATCTTTATGTGATGTTGTATCTCAGGATAAGAGGAAAATTCAATCTACACTCATGAGAGAGACCTCTTAGTCTGACTTGGACAGAGGTTGTCCCTTGATAGCAGTTTTCTTAGAGTACAAAGCAGGACAGAATAGTGTAAAATTAATACAGTGTCACTTTGAAAGTATTTGCCACTAAATTGGATTCATTAACTCTTCCTTGTTTACTGTCTTGGTTACTGGCCAAAGAGAAATAAAAAACAGGCATATGATTGAAATCTGTTACCACATTACCTCATTCCTATGGAGCAATTTACTTTTCAGACATTTTTTGGTATGTAACAAATTATACTAAAATTCGTTAGCTTAAAGCAATCACCTTTTTTTTTTTTTTTAGCTCACAATAATGAGGGAGTTAGTTGGGAGTTCTCTGATTGATTTAAACTGAACTTACTATAAGTGTAGTCTAAGGAAAAAAAACACATTTACCAAACATGATTGTTTCAATATTCAACACATATAAAGATATACTGTGGTCTTAGATTGGAAGAATCAATATTGTTAAAATGCCATACTATACCATACAAGCTACAGATTCAATGAAATTCCTATCAAATTACCAAAGGCATTTTTTATAGAACTAGAATAAAAATCTTTTAAAATTTGTATGGAAACAAAAAAGTCCCTGAATAGCAAAAATAATATTGAGAAAGAAGAATGAAACTGGAGGAATCATGCTCCCTGACTTCAGATTATACCACAAATCTACAGTAATCAAAGCAGTATGCTAGTGACACAGAAATAGATACAAAGGTCAATAGAACAGGATGGAAAGCCCAGAAATAAAGCTATATACTTATGGTCAATTAATCTACTACAAAAGAAGTAAGAATATACGATGAAGAAAACACAGCCTTTTCAACAAGTAGTGCTGAGAAAATTGAACAACTACATGCAAAAGAATGAAATTAGAACATTCTCTAGTACTGTATAAAAATAAACTCAAATGGATTAAATAGTTAGATGTAAGACCAGATACCATAAAAATCCTAGAGGAAGACATAGGCAGAACACTTTTTGACATAAATTGCAGCAATATCTTTTTGGACCTGTATCCTGAGGGTAATAGAAATAAAAGAAAAATAAACAAATGAGACCAAAGCAAACTTAAAAGCTTTTGCATAACAAAAGAAACCATAAGCAAAACAAAAAGCCAATTCACAGAATGAGAGAAAACGTTGACAACAATGCTACTGACAAGGGATTGATTTCCAAAATATACAAACAGTTTGTATAATTCAATATCAAAAAGCAAACAACCCAATCAAAAAATGGGTAGAAGATTTAAATGGATTTTTCTCCAGAGAAGACATACAGATGGCCAACAAGCACATGAAACACTACCAAACACTGCTAATTATTAGAGAAATGTGACTCAAAACTACAATGAGGCAATACATCACATTAGTCAGAATGGCCATTATCAAAAAGTCTACAAATAATATATGATGGAGACGGTGTGGAGAAAAGAGAACCCTCCTATATTGGTTGTTGGGAATGTAAATTGGTACATCAATTATGGAGAACAGTATGGAGGTTCCTTAAAAAACTAAAAATATAGCTACTATATGATCCAGCATTCCCACTTTGGAGAAAACTCTAATTTGAAAAGATACATGCACCTCCATGTTCACTGCAGCACTGTTTACCTAAATGTCCACTGACAGGTACATGGATAAAGAACACATGTACACACACACATAAATACAAACCTGAGTATGGAATAATACTCAGCCATAACAACGAATGAAAAAGGTGCCATTTGCAGCAGCATGGATAGACATAGAGGTTATCATACAAAGTGAAGTAAATCATACATAGACAAATATGTGATGTCACTTATATGTGGTATCTTGAAAAAATTGTACAACTGAACTTATTTATAAAACAGAAATAGATTCATAGACATAGAAAACAAACATGTCTAACTAAAGGGAAAAGAAGGGGACATGAATTGGGATATATATATATATATATATACATGCCTTTGCTGCAGTAGTAAAATAGTGTTTTAATTTTAAATTCTTCGTCTCTAGTGGCTGTTGATCTAAGAATCCACATTAGAGGGGTGGGGCATAGGGATAGCATTTACTAATCAGAATATTAGATTTTTATTAGAATATTAGAATAACAGAATGTTAGATTTTCTTGCTATTTATTAATCAGCAACATTTTGAAATTTAAAATTTTTGTAGGAAACTGATAGTTAACTGATTAATCCCATCATTTCTCCACATCAGTTTATTAACTAAATAAAAGATAAACATTGTATTTCCTTTCTTTTAGTAATACATATTCATTTATTTTACATAAACAATATGAATTAGTCAACTGTGGCCTGGAGTTAGTAACAATCAAATATGAAGTTCAGCATTTATTAAAATTTAAGTTATAACATTGATTCTTTCCACTACTGATTGAAATAGTAGGTTGTCTTTGTTTTTGTTTGTTATTTTCCCTGTGTATACATTGACATTAGCCATCCGATATTAGCTTAAGACTTGTCAGGTTTGTCTGTGTTTATAAAATTTATAAGACTGCTGTTGCCTTTTGTGAATGTGTCAGGGTAATATTTTGCTAATCTTCTATACCTAATCAAGGAAATATAATCTCTATCTTTTCTGTTCTCCCAAATCATGGTCCACTCAAGAGCAGTTTATTCCCTGAAGTGGGCATGAAGTTCTTGTTCGTGAATAGTTATTTCAGACTACAACTGAGCTGTGTCTCTTATATCATTGTCACAGTCTAACTGTAGGTAAAGTTATTTTCTCCAAAGACAAGTATCTTTAGATACTACAGTTGACAGTAACACAGCTCTAAAACCAGTTGTAACAAGGTGCCTGTGACTGATAAATTATTGGACTATTGAAGCAAGGCATGCTGTATGTTAAATTCTACTTTATAGACAAAAAGAAGAGGTGGGGATAGAGAGAGACTACTTACTATAGATCTTTATGTGATGTTGTATCTCAGGATAAGAGGAAAATTCAATCTACACTCATGAGAGAGACCTCTTAGTCTGACTTGGACAGAGGTTGTCCCTTGATAGCAGTTTTCTTAGAGTACAAAGCAGGACAGAATAGTGTAAAATTAATACAGTGTCACTTTGAAAGTATTTGCCACTAAATTGGATTCATTAACTCTTCCTTGTTTACTGTCTTGGTTACTGGCCAAAGAGAAATAAAAAACAGGCATATGATTGAAATCTGTTACCACATTACCTCATTCCTATGGAGCAATTTACTTTTCAGACATTTTTTGGTATGTAACAAATTATACTAAAATTCGTTAGCTTAAAGCAATCACCTTTTTTTTTTTTTTTAGCTCACAATAATGAGGGAGTTAGTTGGGAGTTCTCTGATTGATTTAA
Source organism: Cephalophus harveyi (assembly GCA_006410635.1). NCBI lineage: Eukaryota > Metazoa > Chordata > Mammalia > Artiodactyla > Bovidae > Cephalophus > Cephalophus harveyi. The sequence goes on from SJYT01039760.1 coordinate 240,960, forward strand.
ACTGAACTTACTATAAGTGTAGTCTAAGGAAAAAAAACACATTTACCAAACATGATTGTTTCAATATTCAACACATATAAAGATATACTGTGGTCTTAGATTGGAAGAATCAATATTGTTAAAATGCCATACTATACCATACAAGCTACAGATTCAATGAAATTCCTATCAAATTACCAAAGGCATTTTTTATAGAACTAGAATAAAAATCTTTTAAAATTTGTATGGAAACAAAAAAGTCCCTGAATAGCAAAAATAATATTGAGAAAGAAGAATGAAACTGGAGGAATCATGCTCCCTGACTTCAGATTATACCACAAATCTACAGTAATCAAAGCAGTATGCTAGTGACACAGAAATAGATACAAAGGTCAATAGAACAGGATGGAAAGCCCAGAAATAAAGCTATATACTTATGGTCAATTAATCTACTACAAAAGAAGTAAGAATATACGATGAAGAAAACACAGCCTTTTCAACAAGTAGTGCTGAGAAAATTGAACAACTACATGCAAAAGAATGAAATTAGAACATTCTCTAGTACTGTATAAAAATAAACTCAAATGGATTAAATAGTTAGATGTAAGACCAGATACCATAAAAATCCTAGAGGAAGACATAGGCAGAACACTTTTTGACATAAATTGCAGCAATATCTTTTTGGACCTGTATCCTGAGGGTAATAGAAATAAAAGAAAAATAAACAAATGAGACCAAAGCAAACTTAAAAGCTTTTGCATAACAAAAGAAACCATAAGCAAAACAAAAAGCCAATTCACAGAATGAGAGAAAACGTTGACAACAATGCTACTGACAAGGGATTGATTTCCAAAATATACAAACAGTTTGTATAATTCAATATCAAAAAGCAAACAACCCAATCAAAAAATGGGTAGAAGATTTAAATGGATTTTTCTCCAGAGAAGACATACAGATGGCCAACAAGCACATGAAACACTACCAAACACTGCTAATTATTAGAGAAATGTGACTCAAAACTACAATGAGGCAATACATCACATCAGTCAGAATGGCCATTATCAAAAAGTCTACAAATAATATATGATGGAGACGGTGTGGAGAAAAGAGAACCCTCCTATATTGGTTGTTGGGAATGTAAATTGGTACATCAATTATGGAGAACAGTATGGAGGTTCCTTAAAAAACTAAAAATATAGCTACTATATGATCCAGCATTCCCACTTTGGAGAAAACTCTAATTTGAAAAGATACATGCACCTCCATGTTCACTGCAGCACTGTTTACCTAAATGTCCACTGACAGGTACATGGATAAAGAACACATGTACACACACACATAAATACAAACCTGAGTATGGAATAATACTCAGCCATAAAAACGAATGAAAAAGGTGCCATTTGCAGCAGCATGGATAGACATAGAGGTTATCATACAAAGTGAAGTAAATCATACATAGACAAATATGTGATGTCACTTATATGTGGTATCTTGAAAAAATTGTACAACTGAACTTATTTATAAAACAGAAATAGATTCATAGACATAGAAAACAAACATGTCTAACTAAAGGGAAAAGAAGGGGACATGAATTGGGAATTTTGGATTAACATATATACACTTTTGGAAGAGAAGTCTGTAGTCAGTTGGCCATAGGTAGCAGATTGACTAGCAGTTGAGTGAGGAAGAATATGGGCACTTCTAACCTGCGTTTGGCAGGTTGTCAACTTTGGCAAAAGTGGGAGTCTATATGCCTCAATTTCTTCACACAGCGGTGTAACAATACAAAAGCACCAGCAGCTGGAGCTGCAAGCTATCCTGCAGCCTTGACTGTGAACTTGCACAAGGTCATCATCTTTGCCACAGACAAGTCAAAATACCACAGCACAGCAGAACAGGTAGGGATTGAAACCTCATCTTTAAATCAGAGGTATTACAAAGTATTATGACCATTTTCATAATCTACTGCAGTCCCTTTTGCAGATTTTTCAGCATTCTGAAGCCATGGTTTATTACTAATTATTATTTTTATTTGCTCTCAAATGCTGATGCTTTTTTTAAATTAAGAAATGAAAGCAATAAATTATATTTTATCGAGCAATATGTGCATGGGAGATGAAATAAGCTGGCAAAAGCCCAAATGGCACATAATCATTTCCAGACAGATTAAGAAAACCTCAGAAGGTGTTATTTTTAAAACTAAGATGCTCTTTTGTGTGTGGCAACAGACCATGCTGCCCTGGGGATGTCTTCCAATAAAGAATATTTCCATCAGAAAAGGAATTTCCATCAGTGTGATTTTGTCCCCAGAAAAAGGTACTCTAGGAGCTAGGAGGCCCCAAAGACTGCTGTTACTGCTCTCCATTTACTCTCTTAATACATCCACAAGGAAGGGAATGCACACACATCACAGTATGTAACATTTGTATGGCACTTTGGAGTAGCACTTGAGGAACATTTAATAACATAAGTTTTATTGACTATATCTTGGCTTCTGTGGTGTCTTCCCTGACAGAAACCCCATCATCAGCCACCATTTAGGAAGAAAAATTTATTCAGTTAGCCTCTAGCAAGGGGGCCTCTTACCACAGTTCTGGGAAACCTATAAATTCTGAAATTTATGTAACAGGGTGAGATGATCTGGAAGAAGAAGAAAGAGAAGGACTTTTTAAGTGTCTTTAAGCCATTAATAAAAGGTTCATCTCATGGCCCCATGACAAGAGGTTCAGCTCTCTCACATGTCAAGGAACTTCACCTTTTGAGAAATGCTTCACAGATAGTAGGACACTTGTATAAAAAGTAGTCAAATTATAGTCGTAAAGCTAATGAAACTCTACAATATAATGGTCAGAATAGGCAAAAAGTCTTACCGATCATGTAGTTCAACTTCTAGCTTTCTTGTTATAAGATCCACACTGTGTAATCATTTGGGAAATGTAATCATTTGGGCAATATCTCCAATGATGGGGAACTCTCTACTTTTATACTTGAAAATTTCTAAACTTTTTCACATATGAGTGTATGTAATTTTCAATAAGGTATAGTACTTGGCTCTCACTCAGCTAGCAAGGGAAACATAACAGTGATCAAGGGATATGAGATTCCTACCCTAGAGAGGCAAGAATATATTGAGAAATAAAATTGAATCAGCAAAGACAACATAGCATTTTACCTAATTTGGAACTCTACTCTCCTGAGTCAAATCAAATGTACTGATCTGGGATAACATTCTTATCATCAAACACAATAAATAATTTTTTTTCTCCCATTGAGCATATCCATAAGGAATTTGAAAATAACTAGCAAGTCCAATTTGCAAGTTAAAATTTTTCATTGACATTCATTTCTTAATTCATTAATCCATAAGTCAATTTCTGATCTTGAGCATGTGGGGATTTTCAACTCTGGGGTTTTAATAGATAAGAAATGTAGAGGAGTAAACTAACACCACAAGGTAAAGCAACTATACTCCAGTAAAAATAAAAAAAGAAATGTAGGAGAATAAAAAATTTTCCTTGACCTTCTCATGGCCCCTGACTGGGTTGGAAAATTAAACTGAAGAAGACAGAATAACAGGAGAAAAGCATATACATTTATGTAATGGAAGTTTTGTGTGACATAGGAGCCTTCAGAAGGAAACAAAGACCTGAAGAAATGGTTACAGTGGAGTGTTTTACACTCAGTTTGATGGAGAGCAGACAGTTGTGGAGAAATGTGATAGGACAGAGTATGAACTAAAGATTGTAAAGTGAGAGAAATTTAACAGTGTCTGTTCTGTGAGTTCTTCTTGGAGTCTCTCAGTCTTGGAGATAAGGACGTTTCTTCCCTCTTCTAGTACAGGGAAGGCACCTATCACATGAAGGTCTCAAGACCTGCTTCAGGGGAGAATGGCAGAGAGAAAGGTCAGAGAGGCCTCCTTGCTTCTGCCATTTTCTCAGACTCCTTCAGCTTAAAATATTCAATATGACAAGGTGACACTCTGAACCCCATCAGAATGTAGATACAATTTCCTCCTTCAAGCTGTCCTGCCAACCATTCTTGCATATACCATTGCTCTCATGGAAGAATGCTTATCCAAATATCTCTCTATTTTCTGTTTAAAATACTACTGAAGAACTATGCTAAAATTTTATTTACATTAGTCTTTCTTAGCACAGGGACACTTTTGCCTTTACAGGATATTTGGCAGTGTCTGGAGACATTTTTGGTTGTCACAGCTGTGGAGGAAGATGCTGCTAGCATCTACCGACTAGAAACCAAGCACGTGGCTAAACATACTATAACGCTTAGGACAGCATCTCACAACCAAGAATTATCGGCCCCCTTGGAAGAAAAGCTATGACCAACCTAGATAGCATATTCAAAAGCAGAGACATTACTTTGCCAACAAAGATCTGTCTAGTCAAGGCTATGGTTTTTCCTGTGGTCATGTATGGATGCGAGAGTTGGCCTGTGAAGAAAGCTGAGCGTCGAAGAATTGATGCTTTTGAACTGTGGTGTTGGAGAAGACTCTTGAGAGTCCCTTGGACTGCAAGGAGATCCAACCAACTCATTCTGAAGGAGATCAGCCCTGGGATTTCTTTGGAGGGAATGATGCTAAAGCTGAAACTCCAGTACTTTGGCCACCTCATGCGAAGAGTTGACTCACTGGAAAAAGACTCTGATGCTGGGAGGGATTGGGGGCAGAAGGAGAAGGGGACGACCGAGGATGAGATGGCTGGATGGCATCACGGACTCATGGACGTGAGTCTGAGTGAACTCCGGGAGTTGGTGATGGACAGGGAGGCCTGGCATGCTGCAATTCATGGGGTCACAAAGAGTTGGACATGACTGAGTGACTGAACTGAACTGAAAGGTCAACAACGCCAAAATTAAGAAATCCTGATTAATATTTTAAAAGTATATAACATAAGCTTTGCTTTGAGGAATTTATATTCTGGGTATGGAATCAAATGTCTATCTGTGCCATTTGCCATTAATCTACCAAGATAATGAGTTACATAATATTACACTGAAACGAAAGTGAAAGTTGCTCAGTTGTGTCTTACTCTGTGAGGCCAGAATACTGGAGTGGGTAACCGGAGTCTCCTGCATTGCAGGTGGATTCTTTATCAACTAAGCTATGAGAGAAGCCCTCATATTACACTAGATTTTATATACACTAGGTTTATATATTTTCCTCTATTGAACTACATATAATATGTGGATATATGGGAAAATATCCTTGTGATAAAGTTTAACTGATATATTGTAAAATAGATGGGGAAACAATGGAAGCAGTGACAGACTTTATTTTCTTGGGCTCCAAAATTGCTGCAGACAGTGACTGCACCCATGAAATTAAAAGACGCCTAGCTTCATCTCCTCAACTCAAGAAGACCACCAGGCTCTCCCTGGGGATTCCCCTCACTGTGTTATGACCCAGATGTGCTCTCCAGGCAATAAGCTGTTAATCACAGTCAACTTTGTCCATTTTCAGAGATCACTGTCCTCAGGTTTACAATGACTTAAAAACCTGTTGTTTCTTATATTTTCCAGTTTTTAGTTATTTTGTGCAGTGAGGTAAATTTAGCCCTGGTTACCTCTGCTTGGCAGAAGTAAAAGCATCCTCTATTATTTTTGAATGATTTCATCAATTCTAAATAGTCCATGAAATTCTAAATTCACAGTTCTGTAGAAACATCAGAACATATTGAATTATAAAACAGTGTAAGACTAAGGAATAAAAATTAAAATGCAAAGGAAAAGTTATTAGTTGGTTCACAATTTGGAAAGGGAACAAGGTAATATTTTAGTATTGTTTTGAGGTCTCAGTTCTGATTCTCTAGGGAAAGAAGGGTAAGTGAAGCATTTTGAGAAGAAATAGTGTGCGCACTGGTGCAGAGTCATTTGGAAGCATGATCCTTCAAATGTGCACAGAGCCGAAGGGTATGAGTGGGAAAGACTAGCATATAATACGAGAAAGCTGACAGATCATGAAGAGGCTGGTATGTAATTTTAACTAAGGAGGTTGAGCTTTACACTCTGAGATGTAGGAAACCATCATGGAATTTTGAACAAGAAGAAACAACATCCCATTTATATAGTAGTAAAATTGTGCTAGTGACAGTGGAGATATGGATGATAAGGGACGAAAACTAGAGTCAACAGCTTTGTGGATCTTGCAGTAATTCAGCTGGGGAAAAAAAACACTGGGAAATTCTGTAGTTGGCAAGGTGTTGACAGTTTGGGAAATAGCACTGAATGCAAAGTCAACAACTACTGGTAACAATTAGATCTAAGTTTGAGAAAGTAGAAAATGGAAAAATATCTTGGATTGCAAATGAGATAATGATATCATTTACTGGGATGATGAATATTGAAAGAGAAGACTTTTGAAGAAGAGGAGTTCTGGGGAGGGCATGATGATTCTAGAAGCTAAAGAACTGTCTGCTGAAGAGGAGTAGGTGACACAAGTAGAGACGCTCTTTTAAGACTCCAAACAGACTCTCCTAATAGCAGTGTTACATTCTTCACAGAAGAGACAAAGCATTGGGGAGGGGTTGTACTGGTTACACAAAATTTGGAAAGATCACAGTCAGAATAAGAAGAAGAGGGACACAGTGCAGACAGGAAAGGGGAGAAAGACAAATGAAGAAATTGTATTTTTCACAGAACTTGCTCTAAACTATCCGGTTTTGGAGGCTGTAAAACAATTTTTAATAATTGCCTTGTTCACACTAGGAAATCTCTCTAATTGGAATCTCATTTTCTTTACAGTCTTGGATTTCAGATTAACAGTATTTTAGAAAAGAAAGCAATGAGTTTGGGTTATACAAAATTAATAAACAGAATCTTAATGAAATAAAATCAGTATACCAGAAGGGAAAACTGTTACACTCTGCAATAATAGCAGAACCCAACAGGAAGAAGAAAGACCCCTCTTTTATCCTGAAAGAACTTTGCCAATAAACAATCCTGAACTGTTTGTTTCTGTAACCCCTCCACTTTTCTTTATTTCTCTATTAAAGTGTTCTCTTTCTCTTGCTCTACGTGCTCTTCCACGTGGTTTGCCATGGTTGCATAGCCTGAATTGCAATTTAATGTTGAATAAACCCATTTTTGCTGGAGAAATATCTTATGGCCTATTGTTTATGATCAACATTGTGATGGCTTATACAGGGACCAGAGAAGATCCCTCTCTGCCCCTGCAAAGGCTCCAATGCTGCTGAGCAAAAAGGCGTGGTGCCCACAGATTGAGCCCACTGAGCTCACTGCTTTTCTCACAAACTTTGGAATTTGAGCATTTCTCTTTGAATTGCCCTCATACCCTTTGCATTTGAAACTCTCCAGGCTCTATTTGGGGTGTATTTTAAGGTTGTGTTCCTTCTGGTTAAGGCACTTTGTTATGATTTTGAAATCAGAGTGTTTCAAACAAAGCTGGTTGAGATGCTCTCTGCCTATTCCTTCAGGAGTAGGTTCTTCTTCACTGAATGGTGCAAATTCAGCTGTCAGCCCATTCCCTTAGAATTGGAAACTGAATGAGAGGCTTGTGGCTTGGGCTTCTCTGGGACCAAGCTGTTTCCTAAGAACTGGCTGGTGTTAGACCTGCAGACTGTATCTTTAGTAATGTGTTTGATTTGAGTTGTTTGAGCTATAAGCTGTTTAAAAATTGTTCTTTTACTCTATAAAAATAATCTCTCAGAAATGGACCCCAGTTATCTAAATATTTTGAAGGTGGCCCTGCACAGAGACGGCAGCTTATTTTATGTTTAAAAACTGTGGTCCTTCCTCACATACAGTTTTAACTAAATAGACCTACCCGAACAAAGGCAATTTAGATTATCATTGGCCATTATGGGGAAATGCAAATACCCAAATTCAACTTTCTTAGAACCAAACTGGATTACAATAACTCAGAAAATTCTTGAACTGAATGGAATGCCTATTTTCATTGATACTCTGAGGCTTCACTTCATTATCAGTAGCCTAAAATCACCTCTCTGCAAACTAAGAATTTTAAGAATAACCAAAATAATCAGTTAAAGAGATAAAATGGCTCCAGGAGCCTCAGGTTCTTATTCCTTTGTTTCTTGCCTCAGACTGCCTCGACACCGGCTTGTTTTTCTCCCTAAAATGCTCGCATTCAGGCTCCATCTCTGGTGTCATCTTCCTCCTTCCCTTTTATTCTTCAACGCTTCCATACTCACAGTTCCCCCATACTAGTTCTCTCTTGGTACTTCTTTTTTCCTCTGAAACTCTCCCTATTCCCTTTTCCTCTGAATTTATCAAACTATCCCTTGAAAATTGAGCGTTATTAGGATCCAAAGGCTAAATCCTTAATTTCTTATATCCCCTGGACTAAAGCTGAACTGCGAGGAACAAAGATTTTTCCAAACTAAGTGAATAACCTCACAGAGTAGCTGAGGAACTTAATATAGTCATCCACCTTGTTATCAACCTTTTTTCTCCGACTTATATCGATGGAGATTTCATCTATTGGGAAAGACAGCTCCAGAAGAATTCTCTTCAGTCTCAGTGGGAAGTTGCCTATCAGGTACTGCTAACCAATTCTTGCGCTACAAAACTCCAAGGAATAGATTCTTGGATTCATGTGACATATCTAAAGGAAATGCCAAACACCTGACTCAACCTGCACATTATCTGGCAAATTGAAAGTAAAATTTCCTTAAATTGAAGCAAATAATACTAAATGAGACATTTTCCCCAAGGTTTCTAGAAACTAGAAAACCTGACTCTTGATGAGTGATGTTTTCAGAGAAAGATCTTGTTCCAAAAGGAGAAATGTAAAAAATTAATTAATAGGAACCTTAATTAAATAGAGATCACAGAGAAGAAAGGGAAACTGTCACACGCTTTGTCAATTTCAGAGGCTGAAGGGAAGAAAAAGCACACTTTTTTTTTTTTTTTTTCCTGGCAAGGATTCAGCCAATGAAAAGCTATGAGATTTTTGTTTTCTATAGCTCTCCTGACTTCCTTTCACCCTCTATAGAAGGATTTTTCTTCTCTTGCTATGTAGGCACTTAAACTGGTTTACCATATTTGGCAGACCCTGAATTGAGATTCTCTATTGACCTCCAATAAATCCAATTTTTCTTAAGAAATATCTGACACTCTATTTGTTTTAAATCAAGAGAGGAAACTACTTTATTGTCCCAAAGGGCAGGTACCTTCATTCCTTATAATGGTCCCTTATGCCTACCAATGAGCAGCACAGAATATAGATGAGAACCTCTATCATAAAGTTTGATCAGCAATCGGATATAGCTCAGTGATTAGGATTAAACCTCCATAAAAATCAAATCAGCTACCTTAGCATACCACACTACCTATGCCACCTCCCACCTAGAATCTTTTTTTAATATGCTCAGTCATATGTGAATATCTGCAGCCTCATGGACTCCAGGTTCCTTTGTCCATGGGATTGATAGGCAAGAATACTGGAGTGGGGTGCCATTTCTTCCTCCAGAGGATCTTCCCAACTCGGGGATTGAACTCACATCTCTTGATTATCCTGCATTGGCAGGTGGATTCTTTACCACCAGCACCACCTGGCAAGCCCTCTGAATCTTTTTTTGGACTACACTATTTGGAGCAAGTCCAGCAAACAAAGCTGGAACACAGAATTCTTGGAGACATTCAAACATGTCTTCATGGAAAATCAACAGCTCATAAAATCAGGGAAAACGATCACAGAAAGTCACAATGATTATAAACAGTGGGTAAAGAGTGAAGGGGCAGATTTCTTGCCTCTCAGCCACAGCTGGGATATCAGTCATCTCGCAGCTTTCCCAGAAAGCTTGAAAAGCGGCAATGACACCTATGTTCAACCATTCAAATGATCTATTTTCTAATTTCAACCTTAAGAACTTTCTACAGAGTAAATAAATCACAAGATTCATATGTACCCCTGTTAGTCTTCTTGGTTTGTTGGTTAGCTGAGAGTGATGTGAGAAGGGCATACTGCTTATGAGCTATGCTCCTGCTGCTGCTGCTGCTAAGCCGGTCAGTCGTGCCCGACTCTGTGTGGCCCCATAGACGGCAGCCCACCAGGCTCCTCTGTCCCTGGGATTCTCCAGGCAAGAACACTGGAGTGGGTTGCCATTTCCTTCTCCAAGGCATGAAAGTGAAAAGTGAAAGTGAAGTCGGTCAGTCGTGTCCGACTCTTAGTGACCCCATGGACTGTAGCCTACGAGGCTCCTCCATCCATGGGATTTCCCAGGCAAGAGTACTGGGGTGGGGTGCCATTGCTTTCTCCGATGAGCTGTGCTAGGAGGCATAAAAAATAGAAAAACATAAACCTCTTCTTCTTTCCTTCCTTCCTTGTTTCCTTCTTTCTTTCACTCCATCTCTCTTTTTATTCCTCGCTTTCCTTAATTAAAAATATTATCCCAAAAGGGACTGAAGTAAAGTCTGCATGCTTGTAAATGTGGCATAAAGTTATACTCTGAGTTCCTGTAGTGAGTTTAGTGAGAAAAACTGGTGATCTTTGTAATCTCCAGTAGAATAAGGTACTATGTTTTAAAATCTAATCCTTCTAGAGACAAAGAGCTGCAGTGTGGGCAGAAAGAGTGAGACACTTTACATGCATCCTGAATCTGCATGATAAAGTAGAAGCAGAGCAGGAGACAAATGAGAACATGTAGCAATAGGCAGGCATGTTTAATACGAAATTAAGTGGTAAAGGGGAGTTGATTCTGAGCAAATGCCGTTAGCCAACTAGAACCCATGCATCAAATCGGCTAAAACCACAGACTTTCAAATAACACTTCTGAAGAATAGTCACATAAGAATAGTGTAGAAAGAAGGAGTCAAGACCACCAGCCTCTTAAGCTACATAAAGACTGGTGGCAAAGGCATCATAAATATGTGTCATAGGCAGAGACCAATAACTATCCCAAGCATGGAACAGAGAAATATAACGGCCACGTTTATTAGGCACGTTTCTATCCATCAAGAGTAATAATTTGTTAACAGTGTGATGGTCTCTCCTGACTGTCATGAGTGGCCATTAATATGTTTTTTCTCTTCTTACTTCTGTTTTAACTTTGTATATTAGTTTACTTTAGGACTTCCCTTAAGTTATGTTTTTATGATTAACTCTGACCAAATGAAAATTGAATCATCTTTCACATTAGAAGCATAAGCAGACCCCTACTTCATTAATTTGCTGAACTTTTCTTTTTACCCTAACTCATTTATTTACCAACTATTTTTGACTGTAAGTACTGGACAGAGTTTTATCTTAAGCTTCAATACTTTGTGACATCAAAATATACATGAGCTGATATATCTGTTACTGAATAAAAGTTGAAAGTTACTATTGTCCTATTTTAGAATACAGAAACAAAATATATCTAATGAAAAACAGTTTGCATGTCTTCTATACCTTTATTAAGTAAGTGCTTAACTAGCATTTTTAGCATTCTATACAATTTATATTCTTAAGCACAATTTGTTGCCCTTTACATATATCTTTATAATGAAGCATTTGACAGTATTGTTGGTTGGATTTCTTGGAAACTTAATCAGGGTGTTCATTATTTCCTATATAATCACTATTTTCTCTGCTTGCATTCTAGAAATGCATTTTAAGGGAAAGAATAAGAGCTAATCTCTTTAGTTGAGTGTTAGCAGAGGTAAAAATGTAAAAGGCCACTGAGATATTGATAAGCGAAAGGCCTTACTACTGTGGACATTGTAGACTGGTCCTCACCATTCTTTCCCCTGGCCTATTGTCTCATCTTGTGTGAGTGAAGTGTCTCAACTACTTTCATTCCATTTGGAAAATATAATCTAAGTAAGTGTAGTGATGATAACTGGATCCTGGCATTAAACAATGGGGCTGTACTGAGAATGTAACCCATTCCTCACTGAGTTTATATCACATTGATTTTTGCAAAAATTATTAATATATTGAAATATTCCTGGAAGACAGATATTCCAGAAAGACCTACTCTCTTTAAGTCTATAGAAAGTTTTGATGTACTATACCTTTAAAAAGATAATGACAGGCCCAAAATGAAGTCATTATGCTTGGTTATGCTACCAAATGGGGGCATAATATCTCACCTAACTAAAGCTTCACCTTCCCCCAGAAATGTAGTTTTAACCAGTAAAACAATAATTTTCTGCTCAACACCAAAGAGGTAATCTGTCACACAGACCCCTTTTATACACCATAGATTATTGAAACCAATATAATTTTTTGGTTATTACTTTTTTTGTCTTGATTTCAAAATCCTTTCCCCTTCTGTAGCCCTTTGCAACTTCTCTCTACTTTCTGGGATGTTGCCTGATTCATAGATAGTTCTATAAAGCTAATAAGATGTTTAAATTTTACATGGTTGAACTTTTGTTTTTAACAATACAAAGCACATATGTTTTATTTATATTTTCTGATATTCTCATTTTGTGAGTGTTACAGAAATTAAAAGGGAAAAAAATGAAGATGCACTTCATGACCTTTGTTCATGACCATTTTTTCCTCTCTCCTTATCTTGGCAGTATAGCTTTCATCAAAATGGAGCTCTAGGGTCCAAGTCATCTTCTTTGCTTCCACCCTCTTCATGAATATTTCAGTATTTAGATTCCTGATTAGTGCACTAGGATGGAGAGCACTATACCTTGATAGATAGCAACCTACTATCCTCTGCTACTGACATGTTTACTCTTCCTTCTAATTTTCTGTTATATCTAAAGTTCATTTCACTGCTCATGTCCTTCGAGAATGCTCATTTTTCAAATATCCATGCTTCTAAGATTATATTTGCAGGAGAATAGCATTTATCAGAGGAATTATTTCATTCGTAGAAACAGTGTGATGTTTCAAATGCTGCAGCCTGCTCAGCTTATTCAGTTTCCACTTTGCTTTCTCTCATGTAAGATCTGTGAGTTCATCATGACCTGAGAAAGAATTCAGACAAGCTGTACCACAGTTTGGAGCTATAAGAGAAATAGAGAGACAGAGAGAATGAAAGATAAGGAAAATGAGAGAAACTCCCTTGGTGAAAAGGAATGCCTGTAGAACACTCAAGACTATCATTTTTCCAAGCAACTCTTTCATTTTTACCACAACTCTCCAGTTAAGAAAGCAAGATGCACACCTAAAATTAAATCCACACACACAGCACACATGCATTAAAATCTAAGTTTGTGAACACTGCAGTAAAAGACAATGAAAGGTACCAGTGGCAAATCTAAAGACAAGTGAAGGGTAACAAAGACAATAATATTCTTTAGACAATTCATGCCTTGGAGGACATGAAGTGTCACTGAAAGGAACAGTTTTAGGGGGTGTAAATGAGAGTTGGACTGTAAAGAAGGCTGAGCGCTGAAGAATTGATGCTTTTGAACTGTGGTGTTGGAGAAGACTCTTGAGAGTCCCATTATCATTGATGAAGAGAGTGTCGCTATATCCTAGTTTCTGTGGAAGGGTAGGAGACAAACTTCCCCTGGAGTGCCTCACCCCTAAGTAGTATAACTGTCTCTTTTGTCATGAAGATATGAGAAAGCTTACTGTCCCTTTGGGTAAAGCCAGCTAGCAAACACAGATGACCCGCGATCCCTCCTCCCAGGTCTTTCAGAATTTGTATTTTGATATAACAGAGTATGGAAGAATGTTGAATAGAAAATCGGTAGGTATCTCTGCTGTGTAAGACACAAGCTGTGTATCCACAGACAATTTATTTAATGTCTTTGAGACTTCCTCTCTTAACTCATAAAGTAAACTATCTTTAAGTGTTTGCATAAGAATAAATGCAAAATTCCTGGCACAAACAGTAAATAGACCCTGGCTACCTCTTCATTTAGCAACTGTGTTCTGTGCACCAAACACATGTTTGAAATATAAGTCTTCATAAGTATCTTTTGCTGTTGGTGATATCAATGAGGCATATGCTGACAACAGAGATTTGCTGAACAAAAAAATACAATACATTACTCACAGGACATTGTCTTTAAGAATAGATTCAGTCTCAAGAGATACTGTCTGGAATAAGCATTGCCTTATTATCTGAATATCATAGAGAAGTTATGCACATGTGTTAATAAAACACTAACTCCAAATAAAATTTGCCTTCTGTCTTGTTTTTTGTTTACATTGCATTTTACTTTGCCTATGTATATGTAAGTTTATAGTCTATATATGTATATACACATGCATGCATGCATACTAAGTCACTTCAGTCTTATCTGACTCATTGCAACCCCATGGACTATATATATACAGCGAGCTCCTCTGCCCATGGGATTCTCCAGGTGAGAATACTGGAGTGGATTGCCATGTCCTCCTCCAGGGGATCTTCCCAACCTAGGGACTGAACATGCGTCTCCTGAAACTCCTGTATTGCAGGTGGATTCTTTATCCTTGAGCAACTGGGAAAGCCCATATATATGCATATATTCTCTCTATATAAGTATATATGCACATACATAGTCATATATACATATACACATACACACATGTGTGCATATATGTGTGCATGTGATTTGAAAAGCAAATTAAATTAGCTGGTTATGATAATGGCCCAAAAGCTAGCATGCTGATTTTGTGTAAGAGCATGCATGCCTAGTCAACTTTTCAGTCATGTCTGACTCTTTGCAACCCCATGGATGATAGCCCACCAGGCTCCTCTGATCGTGAAATACTCTAGGTAAGAATACTGGAGTGGGTTGCCATTCCCTTCTCCAGGGGATCTTCCTGACCCAGGGATTTAACCCGGGTGTTCTGAATTGGCAGGATTCTTTACCATCTGAGCCACTTGGGAAGCCCAAATGTAAGTAAATAACTCTAGATTGTACAGGCATAATGCAGCAGGCCAATTTTTATCAGTAGGAAATACAGAGAAATAGTTATAATATCATCTCTACATGGCTTTTAATTTTTATTTATGGCAGCTTTTTTCCCTAAGTAAATTTTATCCAGCTATTGTGAAAGGAACCATTCTTTCTAGGACATCATATGGTGGCATGGTGTTTAGCCAGGAATATGTTGGGGGTTGGTGAAATAAGCCTGGTTGTTATAGTCTTTTACAGATTATTTAGATCAGTTTGACATTCATATGTTGAATATCTACTGTGTATTAAGAGTTGAAACTCTTCTCTGAGTTGCCAGCAGTTGCTATGCCTAAACTTATTACATAGTTGTTCACCTATATGATGCCCTGATCCTGTTACTAGGTATGAACTCAGGGACCAAGGTGTCTTTGGGTATAGAAGAGGTTCTGTGTCTGACTCTTTATCAGGAGAAATTTGAAGAATTTTCTGGAAGTTTTCTTGGAGCCCCAGAATTAAGATAGCTGCATAACAATCCCTGGATGTAATTGATCTTTGAGCTGGGTTGTGGGGTACACATACCATGACCACAGAATATCTGGGCTCTGGGAGCGAGTGACTTTGTGTCATAATTTATGGTTTTAACAACACCCTTAAGGAAAGAACAGGGGCATGAAGATAGAGGAAGAAAATATCAAATGTATCTGAAGTTAATATCTGTGTACCCTAATAATCAGTCTGGTTTGGAAAACTTTCTGATTGTACTCCCTGAAGATTATTTTTAAAGGAGTTATTGAAAGCATTCATTTCCCTTATATACTGTCATTTTCCTGAGGTCTAATTTTGGTTGAAGTCCCAGGGGCCACAGTATATATTGACATGTGATTAAAATTTTTAATGAGGCTATTATTAACTCTATCCACGCAAAGATGTCAGAATGGCATGGCAGATAGTACCCCCAGCAAATTACTCCTTCCACTCTCCAGGTATTTAACTGATGCAATTAGCAGATTAATTTTTTTTTCTGGTAGAAAAGTAAAGTTATACAGCTCAATAGCAATGGGCAGAATAAATATACATTGCAATGACAGAGAGAAACACTTATTAAAAATTAAGTTGTAAGATTCCCTGGTAGCTCAGATGTTAAAGAATTTACCTGCAATGAGGGAGACCCAAGTTCAATCCCTGGGTCAGGAAAGTCCCTTGGAGAAGGGAATGTCTACCCACTCCAGTATTCTGGCCTGGAGAATCCTATGGACAGAGGATCCTGGTAGGCTGAAGTCCATGGGGTCACAAAGAGTTGGACACAATTGAGCGACTTGCACTTCACTTGCAAGAGTCCACCTAAGCCTTCATATAATACACCTTGAGAGTTTTTAACACTTCATGACTTCTTCCTTTCCCTTCTTTTCCTTGCTATTGTTTCTCTTCCTACTCCTCTCTTCCCCACCTCTTTCTTCTACTTCTCTAATATACTGATAAAATGTAAATGTGCACCCTATACTAAATGCAGCATATTCTAGGCTAAGTATTTTACTGATATCTCATTTATTGCTCAGAAAAATTACTGTGAAGTAGGTATTACTATAACCACTATATCCATTATCCAAATGAAAATTAAAGCATTCTGCAACTTGTAGAATGCTAAAATGTTTGCAAATGTGAGAGATGGAGCTGTCTTTCTAAATCTAGAGTTTGGATCTTTAACCATAATTGTATGTCACCACTCATCTAAAAGCATTTCCAAACTCTGATGCACAGGGTTTGGAACATGCTAAAGTGATTAATGCCCTGGAGAAGGAAATGGCAACCCACTCCAGTATTCTTGCCTGGAGAATCCCATGGATGGAGGAGCCTGGTGGGCTACAGTCCATGGGGTCGCAAAGAATCGGACACGACTGAGCAACTTCATGTTTTATCCTCGAAAATAGTAGCATTAATGTATAGAGAATAATATTTGGTTATTAATACACAGAAGAAATTTTTCTTAACCAAAGCAACACGTCAGTGTCAATACTGGAAAGAAAGGCCAGGGAACTGATGGCTAATCTCTTTCAAGAAACAGATGAAACAGAGAAAAGTGCTTTTGGAAGGCTTGATAAGTTGAGGGGGAAAGGTTAAACAAGAGACTGATGTTTTTGCTATTACTGTTGGTAAATTTTCTTAACCAAAGCAACACGTCAGTGTCAATACTGGAAAGAAAGGCCAGGGAACTGATGGCTAATCTCTTTCAAGAAACAGATGAAACAGAGAAAAGTGCTTTTGGAAGGCTTGATCAGTTGAGGGGGAAAGGTTAAACAAGAGACTGATGTTTTTGCTATTACTGTTGGTAATAAATCTTTCAGTGCATTTTAAAATTTCTCATTACGTGAAGTATTTAGGGAAAAAACAAAGAATTAAAAATCAGCTAGGAGGGATGGGACTTTTTGAATCCAACTTTGATTCTGTAGCTGGAACTGGACTTATCTTCTTACTTTTAACAATAAAAAAGTAAAAACAAACATGTGAAATGACTGTTTTCAGATATTTACAAACAGGCAATGCAAAACTATGTTCTCTGACAGATGGAAAAGCAACCAAAGTCAGTCCTAAAATTGTCCTGGCTAGCAATATTTTGAAGATCACAGTTTGAGTGTGATATTTCAGTACTTCAGTGTTGAATTCTGAGACCCATTATAGACCAACTAGGTCTAAGGAACCCCTTTATTAAACAACAGCAGGATTCTCCAGGATAAGCCATATATTGTGCCATAAAACAAATCTCAGTAAATTTAAAATGCTGAAAAAAAAATATGTAGCATGTTCTCTAATCACACTGAAATAAAATTAAGAATCAAAAACAAAGCGGAATATGAAAAATTCAAAATATGAAGAAATCAAACAACACACTGCTATGTAACCAAAGATTTACAAGTGAATCAAAAGGGAATGAGAATACTTTGAGA